>JAJAGP010001683.1:0-157500 GCA_025084515.1 Ancistrus triradiatus | reverse complement strand
TCTCACATTATTACCTCACTTTTAAATGGTGGAGATAGTATGCTAAAGGAACACTAACTGCATTCCCCATGCATCAGACATGCATGAGGTCTTAAAGAAATCCTGTAATAAATCAAGCACAGAGACGCACAGCAATGTGAGTCAACCCAAAGTTCTTTATTTACACAGTGAACTAATCCCATCTAATATTTTATCTGTATAGCTCAGTCTCTCTTACAGCTTTCACTTTGTGGCCAGGAGGTCACAAAGCTGCCTTTCTCCCATGACACAGAGAGTTGTGCACTTATACTGCAGCCAGCAACTCTGCCTTCCACTCTCCACAGCACAAAACCATAATCGTTTTTAAAAACACACCGCTAAAAATACCCGAATAAAAATGCACACCTATGCTAAGAAGTATAATTATACATGGAACAAGTAAAAAGGCCATTCAGCATTTTAAATATTTTTCATAACATCCATCAGATTCCCAGTTGTGGATCAATTAATTCTAATAAAATTGTCTACTAAATGTCTGTCTAAGTCAAATAAACTTTTTAATCTTTGCTTAATTTAACCTGATGCGTTTTGAATTATGTGTGTAGTAGAAAAAGCCATGACAAAAATGTTATGGAGCATTGCCTCCTGTTCCAGTAGGCCAAAAAGTAACCAAAGCAAATCTTGTATGCTACATAACTTCATTAATCAGCCGTTAATGTATCATAATACCAACAATAATAGGACAAGAATTGTCACTTGAAGGTTTTTATACTGTAATAAACCAGGTGTTTTGATGTTTTGTATAAGACTTAGGGAGGTCTTTGATCTCAAATTTCATTATTGGCATATACTATTTTAGTTGAAGCCCACTGCATCACACAAGGTTGATAACAAAATATTTTTAACAGCTGGCTGGATATCGGTTGACTGTTTATCCAGACAAGTGAAATGTATATAAAGCAGTAATACTATGAAACAGTCAAATGTCTAGTTGCAGATATTCAGTTATACTGGCATTTTGGTGCATATTTTGGTGGAACTGAACAGGGAAAATGTTGTGTAGAAGAGCACAGCTTTTTAGGGCATGTGTATTCAGTTCGTCTGACACTAGCTGACCACACCTCATACTTGATGGTTCAGTCATGGAATCCTACCCAGAATTTCTCCAGCTGCATTAAGCACTGTTCAGACTCCCTGAGTGCTTCTTGAGGACTGCAGGCTCTGAAACTTTGCTCAATTCTCACACTTGTTCTGAAGGTGTGACTAATGCTTCATTACCCCACAGACCCTTTGTTCAGCTCCCTTCACTTTCCACATGGAACAATACAGCCTGAGTGCAACTTACAGACTATTGCATCTAATAGGCCTCACTCATTTCCCACTTTGGGACAGTAATTACTTTAGGGCACTGAATTTCAGAATTCAACATTATTTTCCAAAATAACTCACCATGAACTTACTGTGTTACCTCACAATCTTGAATTTGATTGTCACTGCTGTCACTCACATTCCTGTTCAATGTTCTGTCAATAATAATTGCATTCACATTCTGAAATAAAATAATGGCATACACTTTGCATCTCATTATCATCTAGTGTTTTTTTATTAGCATTATCATAAAACCCATATGATATATAATGTGTTTTTGTCAGCAGGTTAGCAATTAATAGACTTAATATGAAATTAAGTGTTGTTACTTTCTTTACCAACTTAATAGGTGGAATTTTAACCACCATAATTTAACTGTACTGTATTCCAGCCACACCACTAGCACTTTCTCAGCTTTGTGTTATAACAGTGCACATTCACTGAAACTATTACAGTGCATTAGGCAAGTGTGAGGATTTCTCAGGGTGAATGCAACAGAATGTGATGTTTGGTGTAATCTCATAAAACACATGATGGAATATGTAGAGTTTAGCTCCTGTGTCACTATGCAGGTGGTCCTGCAAGGGGTGGGGTGGAGGGGGCATTATATGGAGGTGTTTCTCAGGCCTCAAGGTATTATAAATGGTATTTGAGAAAGTTCTACATAGAGACACCCTTTAATGGAGGTGAGAAGTGGTGGGTTGGACTTTGACACATCATCAGTGTTTACACTTCCTGTCAGTTTACAAGGGACTGAGAGAGAGAGAGAGAGAGAGACAGAGAGAGAGAGAGAGAGAGACAGAGACAGGCAGACAGACAGACAGAGGGCATCAGGATTATACTTATATTGTCTGTGGTTACAATCTGTTTAACATCTGCCAATGCTTGTATTCTTTTATGGTAAATTCTTCAGAACTATCCTGACAATCATTATTATCTCATTTTTAATTTGTGCTTCATGTCCAAATTTACACTCAGAAAGTCTGATTTAAGCATAGATTGGTAACTGACTGATCTAAAGCTCATTGTTGTAAATACATTTTGCTAAAACTTATACATGGTAAAAGTTTAGTTCAGTCAGAAACATCTTCTAAATCAGTTTCATTTGTCTTTCAGTATGAGTACGAGTGTTTTTGGCCATTGCATACTGGGTTGAGAGTCAACACTACTATTACAACTGTGATGTTTTTCACTGGGGTTCTTCCTCAAGAAAACTACATCAAAGGCCTGCATCCATGGAGATCACCCATAGAAACACACACATGGGCCAGGGAGGAATGTGTTGTGTATACACACATAGTTGTGTGTCTATGTGTTCATGTATATAGTACATCCTGTGGTCATCAGAATTAGCACAGATTGGAGGTTTATCTGTCCTCAATTTGTCAGACTCCAAACATTAATCACATCAGTGACCTTAGATTTATTGGTCTCTTTGAACTCATTCCCTTTATTTCCTTATTTAGAGTGTATTATAAGATTATTATTTTATTTTTATGTGCCTCACTTGATATTGTACTGGTGTGAAACACCTGCTTTTGAATGAAGCATTACAGTGTCAAAAATTGTAGTAAATGTATGGTGGTAGTTAAGGTAATTGACTTTGGTTCAAGCCCCAGCACTGCCAAAGCGGCCGCTGTTGGGCAACCCACAGTTGCTTGAACTAACTTTTCATTCATTTGTTTACATGTCCTCTTCAGCCAAGGCTGCTGGGGAGCTGGGGCCTAACAATGACAGAGAGACACCAATTAACCTAAGGCATGTCTTTAGAATGTGGGGGAAACTGGAGTTGCCTGAATTGTACATTGTAAGGTTGTATTAATTGCTCTGGATAACAGAGTCTACTATTGACTAAATGTAAATGTAATGTAAATGCACAACCCCAAATCAGAAAAAAGTTGGGGCAGTATGGAAACTGCAAATATAAACAAAATGCAGTGCTCCTTACATTTACTTTGACTTGCATTTCATTGCAGACAGTATGAACCCAAGATATTTAGTGCTTTGTCTGATCAAATTTTATTTGTTAATAAACATCAATTCCTGCATTTCAGGCCTTTAACACATTCCAAAAAATGTTGGACATGGACAATTTGTGGCTAGTAATGAGGTAAAAAACTAAATAATGATGTGAATCAAACAGATGATGTCAACAGGTGATTATAATCATGATGTGGTACAAAAGAAGTGTCTAGAAAAGGCTTTGAGGAGTAAAGATGAGCAGATGATCTTCAGTTTATCAATGAATGTGTAAGAAAATATTAATACAGTTTAAATAAAGTTTAAAACAATGTTCCTCAAGGAAAGACTAGAATGGATTTACATATTTCAGTCCTAACATTTTCTGATTTGATTATTTTGACTTGTGTTGCATTGCCTTGTTGGTAAATGCATGGACGTCCCTGTCAAAATGTCATCTTAAAGCCTTGCCTGGCTTTTGGACTTGTTGCTGATAACAGTCTGGATGGTCTGTATGCCATCCATTTTTTCAAAAAATTATCCATCCTAGAAGCTGCCGAGCCCAGAGAAGTTGATGCCGCTTCTGTACTCATTACCATCATTAACGTTGCCCATGTGCTTATATCAGCTATTGATGAATGATGGTTCTTGATGCAGTGCCATCTGAGGGATCGGAGATCATGCCTCTTCAGTTTAGGCTTGTGCCCTTGCCCTTTCTGCACTGAAATTCCTCCAGATTTCTTGAATTGTTTAATTATGTTATGCACTGTCGAGGGAGAAACATGTAAATCCCTTCCACTCTTTCCTTGAGGAAAGATCCTCTGCCCATCTTTTCTCCTCAGAGACTCAGCCTGTCATGAATACTTTTTGTCATGACTATAACCACCTGTTGGCCTGTTGGCATCACCTGATTGAAATCACATCATTATTTAGTTTTTTTTTTTTTTTTTACATCATTAGCACTAAATTGCCCCCGTCCCAATTTTCTTTGGAATGTGTTACAGGCTTGAAATGCAATAATGGATGTTTATTAACAAATGACATGACCAGACAAAACATGAAACATCTTGGGTTTATACTGTGTGCAATAAAATAAAAGTCAAAGTAAATGTAAGCAACACCGCATATTTTAAACATTTGAATTTTCCATACCATCCCAACTTTTTCTGATTTTGAGGTTGTAAAATATGATAAGGGAAAAACTCACTCAGTTTGACACTGGACTGAGGATTTTAATCTACCTATCTTTACAGACAGAACACATAGTGTCTGACATGCATCACGAATTAAGAAACAATTTATTAAACTGATCTAGCTAAAGTTCAAATATACCTACTCAATGCTACAAAATACAAAATATATCCCTGACCTGAGGCTAGGCCAATGATTGCATAACTGGAAGAGAATGTTTATGATCTCGATTTAGTGGAAAGACTCGATGCAGAAACAAAATGTGTTTATTTCATAGCCACAGCTCCACCTGCTGGAGAAACACGCAAATGTACATTGAAGATGGATCATTGTAGACTGCCGTGGAATAGTCGGCTATGGAATGTCGTTTGTGCCATTTCAAGACTAACTAGCTACAAGAGAGTAACAAGTACACTTTACAGGCAAAAGTTGTATCTTTTCTAAAACATCCAAAGCATGTTATTAGTATGATGTTTGTCCCCCTTTGCAACGATCTTAACTCTTCTGAGAAAGGTTTACACTAGATTGTGAAACATGGCTGTGAGTGAAGGCACTCATGTTGGACAATAATCCTTGACATACTGTTGGCATTCCAGTTCGTCTCAAAGGTGTCTGCTTGAGTAAAGGTCAGGGCTCTGTGCAAGCCATCCAAAGTCACCATCACAGTTGCCAAACCATTTGTTTGTGAACTTTGTTTTACTTAATATTCAATTAATATTCTTTTGACTGTGGGAGGAAACCGGAGTTCCCAGGGAAAACCGATGCTGACACAGGGAAGACATGCCATCTCTACACAGGCAGAGCCCAGGGTCGGTATCGAACCAGGGATCTCTGAGTTGTGAGTATGATGTGACAAAAGGTACAAGGAACAATGGTTTGCTATAGGCATTATAGTGTATCACAGTACCTCACAGTTCCAGAGTCCTGGGTTTGATCCTAAACTTTGACTGAAAGTCCCCTTGTGAGTTTCCTCTTGATTACTCCAGTTTCCTCCCACATTATTATTATTATTATTATTATTATTATTATTATTATTATTATTATTATTATGATGATGATGATTATTATTATTATTATTATTATTATTATTATTATTATTTAAAGTACATATGTTTACTTGCAACTTTGTTGCCAAACAACATCTATCTATATCTAATATATGTCTAATACAGCATTGTTTATTTGTGTCACATTACGCAACCTTCAGGATTTCTGCACATGGCAGTTATAACCAACTATGCTTTTTGTCAGCGCCACATTGTGTCGCACGATACTGTCCACTAGGTGGTGACTGCTTCTCACCTGGTGACACGTTTAAATCACTTTGTGGCATTTTCATCTGCCTCATCTAGGCTGTGTCTATATAACATAATGTATGATAATGTGAAAATTATTTCTCTACAATTTTATTGTATTAGGCTATTCATTACACACATTATGTAAGTTTAAGGCAACATATCCGCACATTGGTTAGCGCTGTCACCTCCACAGCTCCAGAGATCTCCGGTTTGGTCCCGAGCTTTGACTCTGCTTGTGAGTTTTCGTGTCTTCCCCGTGTCCACGTGGGTTTAATCCAGGTGCTCCGGTTTCTTCTCACATCCCAAAGACATGTGTTAGGTTAATTGGTCACTCTAAATGTGCCCGGTGTCAATGTGACTAATGTACCCTTGATCCTATCGTAAATAGCCATTGATGTCAAAAGCAACGTTAAATAAATAAACAAACAAAAATAATATTTCAGTTATTGGACGTACTTATGCTTACTTGCAACTATTTAAACATATGTTAGTTATCTAGTAAATATCTATCTCTAATATAAAATTATTTGTTTGTGTCACATTAAGGATTTGCGCATGACAGTGATGTCTTTTGTCACTGCCACAGTATTGTATCCACTAGATTGTGACAGCTTTTCCCTAAACCTCTTTGTGGCACCTTCATTTGCCTCAGTGGTGATTGAAAGTTTGTGAACCCTTTAGAATTTTCTATATTTCTGCATAAATATGACCTAAAACATCATCAGATTTTCACACAAGTCCTAAAAGTAGATAAAGAGAAAACAATTAAACAAATGAGACACATTATACCTGATCATTTATTTATTGAGGAAAATGATCCAATATTACATATCAGTGAGTGGCAAAAGTATGTGAACCTCTAGAATTAGCAGTTAATGTGAAGGTGAAATTAGAGTCAGGTGTTTTCAGTCAATGGGATGACAAATCAGGTGTGAGTGGGCACCCTGTTTTATTTAAAGAACAGGGATCTATCAAAGTCTTCTCTTCACAAACACTGTTTGTGGAAGTGTATCATGGCATGAACAAAGGAGATTTATGAGGACCACAGAAAAAGAGTTGTTGATGCTAATCAGCTGGAAAAGGTTACAAAACCATCTCTAAAGAGTTTTGGACTCCACCAATCCACAGTCAGACAGATTGGTACAAAAAAATGGAGGAAATTCAAGACCGCTGTTACCCTCCCCAGGAGTGGTCGACCAACAAAGATCACTCCAAGAGCAAGGCGTGTAATAGTTGGCAAGGTCACAAAGGACCCCAGGGTAACTTCTAAGCAACTGAAAGTCTCTCTAACGTTAATGTTCTTGAATCCACCATCAGAAGAACACTGAATAACAATGGTGTGCAGGGCAGCGTTGCAAGGAGAAAGCCACTGCTCTCCAAAAAGAACATTGCTGCTCGTCTGCAGTTTGCTAAAGATTATGTGGACAAGCCAGAAGGCTACTGGAAGAATGTTTTGTGGATGGATGAGACCAAAATAGAACTTTTTGGTTTAAATGAAAAGCGTTTTTTTGAAGAAAGGGAAAGACTGCATCCCAGTTTAAAAAACTAATCCCATCTATGAAACATGGTGGTGGTAGTATCATGGTTTGGGCCTGTTTTGCTGCATCTAGGCCAGGATGGCTTGCCATCATTGATGGAACAATGAAATTCTGAATTATATCAGAGAATTCTAAAGGAAAATGTCAGGACATCTGTCCATGAACTGAATGTCAAGAGAAGGTGGGTCATGCAGCAAGACAACGACCCTAAGCACACAAGTCATTCCACCAAAGAATGGTTAAAGAAGAATAAAGTCAATGTTTTGGAAAGGCCAAATCAAGTCCTGACCTTAATCCAATCGAAATGTTGCGGAAGGACCTGAAGCGAGCAGTTAATGTGAGGAAACCCACCAACATCCCAGATTTGAAGCTGTTCTGTACGATGGAATGGGCTAAAATTCCTCCAAGCCGGTGTGCAGGACTGGTCAACAGTTACAGGAAACGTTTAGTTGCAGTTTTTGCTGCACAGTGGTGTCACACCAGATACTGAAAGCAAAGGTTCACATACTTTTGCCATTCACTAATATATAATATTGGATAATTTTCCTCAATAAACAAATGTCCAAGTATAATATTTTGGTCTCATTTGTTTAACTGGGTTCTCTTTATCTATTTTTAGGACTTGTGTAAAAATCTGATGTTATTTTAGGTCATATTTATACAGAAATATAGAAAATTTTGAAGGGTTCACAAACTTTCAAGCACCACTGTAGGTTCAGTCTAGATAACAAATTGTCTTATACTAATTTATCTGTAATTTTATTCAGTATTCACATTATGTAAGCTGTCGCCTAACAGCTTCAGAAATCACTGTTTTGATTCCCAGCCCGGACTGTGTTTGTTAAATTTTATTTCTCTTACTCAAGAAGATAATTGTGGTCGAAGTCTAAATCTTTACAGGCAAAATAAAATGTCAAAATTGTCAAATACATAAAATGCACAAACATTAATTATCTGTTTTCGTTTTGTGATTTTAATCAATTATTCTTAAGGTTAACTTTTCTCATGATTTAGAGCAATCAAACATACATGCTTTGAGGTGTTAGAGATGCAACTAATCACCTATCAGCTTTCAACGCATGCATACATATAAACCAGGATAAATGAAATGGCATTCTAGTTTCGATCGCTAAAAATTATGCAAACAGACCAGAGACAGGTTTCTTTTGCATGAAGAAGAGGACTTTGGATACATGGTGGGTGGGCAAGGGGAAGAGGGAGTCATAGAGGACAAGGAAGAGTCAAATGGAGACAAAGGTACAATACTGTCTCAAATGGGACATGGAGTAAAATTTTAGACCATGTAACCAACCATGGCCTCATTCTGACAGATGCCAGGTGGAGAGTTCACTAAAGGCTTCAATCTGTGCTCTTCATCCCTTACCTACTTCTTTTAACAGATTTTAAGCTCATTATCTGCCACAAATCCTTAAGACAGCATTTGACAGGTCATTGCTGAAGAAGAGTTTCCTCTGCGCTTACCTATGTATTATTCCATTTCCTGGCAAAGTTACCAAGAAAGTATTGAAGTTCCACTTAAATTATTATGTCAACATTAGTCATAAAAAAAAATCAGTCTAGTTTCAGGTCATGTCACAGCACGTCTTGTGGTTTCAAATAATTTAATGAACAACAGAGACATAGACAACGTCTCTCTTTTGGATCTGCCTGATTTACACACTGGTTGTCATACAGTTGACTGTGAAAATCTACTTAATCAGCCGCGAAACTGGGTGGACCTCGCTGGTTGAATCTTAGACTGGTTTTGATCATATTTAAGTTGTCGTGGGTGGATACAGCGGGGTGCAGAGCATGGGCGGATACAGCGCATGGCGGATACAGTGGGGTGCAGAGCTATCTCTCAGAGTATCACTCAGCCCTTTTTTTGTTCTCAACCTGGCTTGTGTATAGTTTCACTTGTAGATGAATGTGATGTGAGTATCTGTCAAATGAATACATGAAAATGTAAAATGTAATTCAAATGAATTTAATTAGATTTTATACTACATACAGCTTTTTGGGGATATTAATTTTGGGAAGTACATTACTGAATCATCCACTTTAGTCCTAAGTATTTTAAACCTACATACTGTTAAGTATATTTTCTTTGACAGCTCTGGGATAAAAGTGTAACGAAATTTACACTTTGACATATTTTACTCTTTCATGAGTTTGAGTCTAACATCAAGTGACTAACCTGATGAAAAATTGAGTGTGCCATAAGGATTATTAATGAACGATCTTGGTAAGACTGATCTTTTCAGGCACTTTGCATCTGACCTAGCCCCACTTTGTTTACCACACAAGAGGTCTGGCCACATCAAAGGTGTGCTATTGTGACTCCAGAGACTCACACAAACACATAGCTGCCGAAACACTCATGGTTGATGGTTATCCTCACACTCTGTGTGATGCAACAGACTAATTAAACCTGAGTACTTGCTAATGTGCCACTAAGTTTTTCATTTCAAATACCAATCATTTCTACAACTGTACAACTAATACTTACAGTCATGCTTGAAAGTTTGTGAACCCTTTAGATTTTTTTTATATTTTTGCATAAATATGACCTAAAACATCAGATTTTCACACAAGTTCTAAAAGCAGATAGAGAGAACCCAGTTAAACAAATGAGACAAACATATTATACTGGGCCATTTATTTATTGAGAAAAATGATCCAATATTACATATTAGTGAGTGGAAAAGTATGTGAACCTTTGCTTTCAGTATCTGGTGTGACCCCCCTGTGCAGCAATAACAGCAACTAAACGTTTCCTGTAACTGTTGATCAGTCCTGCACACCGGCTTGGAGGAGTTTTAGCCCATTCCTCCATACAGAACAGCTTCAAATCTGGGATGTTGGTGGGTTTCCTCACATTAACTGCTTGCTTCAGGTCCTTCCACATCATTTCGATTGGATTAAGGTCAGGATTTTGACTTAGCCATTCCAAAACATTAACTCTATTCTTCTTTAACCATTCTTTGGTAGAACGACTTGTGTGTAGGGTCGTTGTCACCTTCTCTTGAGATTCAGTTCATGGACAGATGTCCTGACATTTTCCTTTAAAATTCTCTGATGTAAAAAAAGTATTTAGTCAGCCACTGATTGTGCCTACTTAGAAAGATGGGAGAGGTCTGTAATTTTCATCATAGGTACACTTCAATTATGAGAGACAAAATGAGAAAAAAAAATCCAGGAAATCACATTATAGAATTTTTAAATAATTTAATTGTAAATTATGGTGGAAAATAAGTATTTGGTCAATAACAAAAGTTCAACTCAATACTTTGTAACATAACCTTTGTTGGCAATGACAGAGGTCAAGGTTTTCAAACACTGTAGCTGTTATTTTGGCCCATTCCTCCATGCAGATCTCCTCTAGATGTTTTGGGGCTGTCACTGGGTAACACGGACTTTCAACTACTTCCAAAAATTCTCTGTGGGGTTTCTAAGGGGTTGAGGTCTGGAGACTGGCTAGGCCACTCCAGGACCTTGAAATGCTTTTTACGGAGCCACTCCTTCATTGCCCGAGCGGTGTGTTTGGGATCATTGTCAGGCTGGAAGACCCAGCTACGTTCCATCTTCCATGCTCTTACTGATGGGAAGGAGGTTTTGTCTTAAAATCTAATGAATGGTCCCGTTCATTCTTCAGTTAACACGGATCAGTCGTCCTGTCCCCTATGCAGAAAAACAGCCCCAAAGCATGATGTTTCCACCCCCATGCTTCACAACAGGTATGGTGTTCTTGGGATGCAACTCAGCATTCTTCTTCCTCCAAACACGATGAGTTGAGTTTTTACCAAAAAGTTCTATTTTGGTTTTCATCTGACCACATGATATTCTCTCAATCCTGGATCATCCACATGCTCTCTGGTAAACTTCAGATGGGTCTGGACATGTACTGGCTTAAGCAGGGGGACACGCCTGGGGACACTGCAGGATCTGAGTCCCTCTCGGCGTAGTGGTGTTACTGATGGTAGCCTTTGTTACGTTGGTTCCAGCTGTCTGCAGTCCTTCATCAGGTCCCTCCATGCAGTTCTGAGATTTTTGCTCCACCGTTCTCATGATCATTTTGACCCCAAGGGATGAGATCCTGCGTGGGACCCCCAGAATCAAGGCAGATTATCAATGGTCTTGTATGTCTTCCATTTTCTGATTTATTCCACACCAACCTGCTTGCGGTAACAGGTCTACAATTTTTGTTCCTGGTGTCCTTCGACAGCTCTTTGGTCTTGGCCATGGTTTGAGTTTGGAGTCCTGACTGTTTGAGGCTGTGGACAGGTGTCTTTTATACAGATAACAAGGTCAAAAGGTGCCATTAATACAGGTAAACGAGTGGAGGACAGAAAGAGCTTCTTAAAGAAGAAGTTACAGGTCTGGGGTGAGAGCCAGAAATCTTTTTTTTGTGTTTTGACTAAATACTTATTTTCCACCATGATTTACAATTAAATTCTTTAAAAATCCTACAATGTGATTTCCTGGATTTTTTTTCTCATTTTGTCTCTCATAGGTGAAGTGTACCTATGATGAAAATTACAGACCTCTCTCATCTTTCTAAGTAGGAGAACTTGTACAATCAGTGGCTGACTAAATACTTTTTTGCCCCATTGTAAATCAGAATTCATTGTTCCATCAATGATCGCAAGCCGTCTTGGCCCATATGCAGCAAAACAGGCCCAAACCATGATACTACAACCACCATGTTTCACAGATGGGATAAGGTTCTAATGCTGGAATGCAGTGTTTTCCTTTCTCCAAACATAATGTTTTTCTTTTAAACCAAAAAGTTCTATTTTGGTCTCATCCGCCCACAAAACATTCTTCCAATAGCATTCTGGCTTGTCCACATGATCTTTAGCAAACTGCAGACGAGCAGCAATGTTCTTTTTGGAGAGCAGTGGCTTTCTCCTTGCAACCCTGCCATGCACACCATTGTTGTTCACTATTCTTCTGATGGTGGACTCATGAACATTAACATTAGCCAATGTGAGAGAGGCCTTCAGTTTCTTAGAAGTTACCCTGGGGTCCTTTGTGACATCGACAAATAGTGATCTTTGTTGGTCGACCACTCCTAGGGGGGGTTTAATGGTCTTGAATATCCTCCATTTGTACACAATCTGTCTGACTTTGGAGTGGTGGAGACCAAACTCTTTAGAGATGGTTTTGTAACCTGTTCCAGCCTGATGAGCATCAACAAATCTTTTTTTGAGGTCCTCATAAATCTCCTTTGTTCATGCCATGATACACTTCCACAAACATGTGTTGTGAAGAGAAGACTTTGATAGATCCCTGTTCTTTAAATAACACAGGGTGCCCACTCACACCTGATTGTCATCCCATTGATAGAAAACACCTGACTCCAATTTCACCTCCAAATTAACTGCTAATCCTAGAGGTTCACATACTTTTGCCACTCACTAATATGTAATATTGGATCTTTTTTCTCAATAAATAAATGACCAAGTATAATATTTTTTCTTATTTGTTTAATTGTGTTTTCTTTATTTACTTTTAGGACTTGTATGAAAATAATATTTATGCAGAAATGTAGAAAATTGAATAAATTGAAAAAAGGGTTCACAATCTTTCAAACCTCTGCCCAACTCTTTCTTTGCTCTGTGTCATGTGTCCCTCTGGCAGAATTCAGAATTATTCCCTCCCCACCAGCCCTTCTGGCCCTGGGGCCTTTTTGGACATCTGTTCACCCTGCCTTCATTCTCTCCCTTTACCACTCTGACCTTTAAACACTGGGCAGCAATGGGCACCTTGTTCTAAAGACCAAATAATATGCTGGCATGCGTGTCCAAAGTGCAAACATCACAGTTGTTTAAGATAAATTATTGCATTACATTATATTCAATCAAAATGTGTCTGTATAATGGTTTCAAAAGAAGCTGAGTGGGTTCATTTTTTAAGTTAAATTGACATAAATTCCTCTCTATAAAAAGTTGATCTTCAGTAAATTAACCTTGAACCTACATTGTTCTGAAGGTGTGCTAACAGGAGTGCCTCCAGTGATTAATGCAAAGAACATTCTGAGGTTATTCAAATCTTACTTTCAGTTTATATTTCACATGTTGGATAAATTCCAGTAACCTCATCTTTGTTAATCCAGTGATATATGCCATTGATAACATGGATTTTTATACCACTTTAATTACTTGTTTTGATAGTAATACAGTTCTGGTCTACTTAACGGTGTATATGTTAGGACAGGGACATTTCCAAACACTTGTTATGGTTGTAAGTTGTAAGTTTAAGTGTAAGTTTGTCTATTGTTTGTAGCACTTTTGAATACTGGTGATACTACTACTACTGATACTAGTGTTCTTCCTATATATATGTTATTTCTTGTATTTTACTCTGCATAAACTAAAGTAATTATGAATATAAACAACATTTTATGTATGTTTTTAAAACAACTGATGTAATTACCTATGAAAATCATCCATGTGTTATGAAATGTCAAATCTATTGCATAGATATTTTGTGATTGATTATGAGTTTTCCTGAGCTCTGCACCTTGGACAGAATCTGGCCACTCTGCTTTTATTACAGCTGATAAGCAGGTTAGCCTGTAGAGAAGATTAAACAATGCAGTTTCCCATTAGTGGCATGCTAATGTTCTCATGCATGCTTAAAGACCGATGTTTAAAAAACAACAACACAGACAATAGACTCAGGAAAAGCATATAGATCACAATTAGACAATTTATGAAGGACATTAAAGTGTTTAGACAATAAACTTCTATAAAAGTCATATTTTATGATAATAAAAATCTTGACTAGAATCTGACTACAAAAAAGCAATTATACCTTTTAAATTCTTTACATCACTAATTGTTTGTGATTGGTCTGTATACTGAGTATTTTGTGAATTACTGTACAATCCATGACAGTGGCTTTACGGAAACTCAGTAATATTTGGAAACAGGGCTGGACGCTAACTGAAATAAGCATTCTGTTTGTCTGATATAATCTTGCCTGAGTGTGCATTTTCTGTGGGTGGGGGAGACGCTACCAGAGCTTGGGTACTATAGAGTCAAGCTACACTGCCGTTTCATTAATGCTCAGTGTGGAAGGGGGTTTGTTCCCTTGAGTCCCCACTTTACACCCCAGTCTGGAAGAGCATTCTGTTTTGCAGACACGCTTAATGGGTCAATGCACATACATAATGCACTCATAAGGTATTATGCTGGGACCATCTCAATGTACACAAAACTTAAATGTTAGGCAAATTGAAATGAAATGCAAAACATTAACCTGACAACTGCAAATTACATCCTGAAACAGATAATATGAGGATAACTAAAATCCTATATCTAATAATATTTGACAAATTTCACCCAGTACTAACACAGCGTATGTGTTCTGTGGATCTTATTATTTGGAGATTGTATACTTAGAGTACATACGTACATATTGTATAAATTATATACACATAGCTTATTCTTCTATATCTATTTAGTTACAGTAATGGATTGATTCTTGAACTGAGTGCAAGGGCTGTTCATTGCCTCAAGCATTAACTGATAAAAAAAAACAGCTGTATGTAAAAGTACTGTAAGGTACCCCCACTTATCCTGGCCAGATGTCTGCATGGAGACTGGGTGCTGGCAGATGTACACCCTGGATAGTATGCCAGTCCATTGCAGGGTTCTATACCACCCAACCTTCATGTTGTGGGCCCACCCAGGATTTGAATCATAAGTCTTCAGCAGCTGCCATTTCCAGCAGCCGGCAATACCTACTGAGCCGACAGAGCAGCAAGTCTGTAAAAAACTGTAAACATGTAATTATTTTATTGCAGGTTATCTGTGTTTTTTTTTTTGTTTTGTAGATATTGCTGTTCTTTATTTGTTATATAAACGTAGCCATTGTCCTGGTCATTTACAATGGTTTTGAAAGTTAGAAAAGTAGAATTTTCTATATTTATTGTAGAAATGTGACATAACACATCATCTGATTTTCATACAAGTCCTAAAACTAAATAAAGAAAACACAATTAAACAAATGAGACAAAAATATTATACTTGGTTATTTATTTATCAAGGAAAATGATCCAACATTACATTTTAGTTAGTAGCAAAAGTATGTGAAGCTCTAGGATTAGCAGTTAATTTGAAGGTGAAATTTCAGTCAGGTGTTTTCAATCAATGGGATGACAATCAAGTGTGAGTGGGCACCCTGTTTTATTTAAAGAACAGGGATCTATCAATGTCTGCTCACAGCAAATAACACATGTTTGTGGAAGTGTATCATGGCACCAACAACGGAGTTTTCTGAAAACCTCAGGAAAAGAGTTGTTGATGCTCATCAGGCTGGAAAAGGTTACAAAACCATACAGTATCTAAAGAGTTTGGACTCCACCAATCCACAGTCAGATAGACTGTGTACAGAAGGAGGAAATTCAAGATTATTGTTACTCTCCCCAGGAGTGGACGACCAATGAAGATCACTCGAAGAGCAAGGCATGTAATAGTTGGTGAGGTCACAAAGGAACTCAGGGTAACTTCTAAGCAACGGAAGGCCTCTCTCACATTGGCTAATGTTAATGTTCATGAGTCCACCATCAGAAGAACACTGAACAACAATGGTGTGCATGGCAGGGTTGCAAGGAGAAAGCCACTGCTCTCCAAACACAACATTGCTGCTTGTCTGCAGTTTGCTAAAGATCACTTGGACAAGCCAGAAGGCTATTGGAAGAATGTTTTGTGGACAGATGAGACCAAAATAGAACTTTTTGGTTTAAAAGAAAATCATTATGTTTGGAGAAACACTGCATTCCAGCATAAGAACTTTATCCAATCTGTGAAACACTGTGGTGGTGGTATCATGGTTTGCGCCTGTTTTGCTGCATCTGGGACAGGATGGCTTGCGATCATTGATGGAACAATGAATTCTGAACTATATCAGAGAATTCTAAAGGAAAATGTCAGGACATCTGTCCATGAACTGAATCTCAAGAGAAGGTGGGTCATGCAGCAAGACAATGGCCCTAAACAAAGAATGGTTCTTCTTCTTCTTTCGGCTTCTCCCTTTATCAGCGAGCTAAAAGTTTCCACCTCACCCTGTCCTCCACATCCTCTACTCTCACCCCAACTCCCTGCAGATCTTCATTTACCACAACCATATAACTCCTCTTTGGTCTTCCTCTCCATCTCTTGCCTGGCAGCTCCATCTCCAACATCCTCCTACCAATATATCCACTATCCCTCCTCTGCACATGTCCAAACCATCTCAGTCTTCCCTCTCAAATTTTGTCTCCCAATTTTCCAACCTGTGCTGTCCCTCTGATGATCTCATTCCTAATCCTGTCCACCCTACCTAAAGAATGGTTAAAGTTAATGTTTTGGAATGGCCAAGTCAAAGTCCTGACCTTAATCCAATTCGAAATGTTGTGGAAGTACCTGAAGCGAGCAGTTAATGTGAGGAAACCCACCAACATCCCATAGTTGAAGCTGTTCTGTACGGAGGAATGGGCAGGACTGATCAACAGTTACAGGAAATGTTTAGTTGCAGTTATTGTTGCACAGTGGCGTCACACCAGATACTGAAAGCAAAGGTTCACATACTTTTACCACTCACTAACGTAATATTGTATTGTATTGTATTGTAGTATATTTTCCTCAATAAATAAATGACCAAGTATAATATTTTTGTCACATTTGTTTAACTGGGTTTTCTATCTACTTTTAGGACTTGTGTGAAAATCTGATGATGTTTTAGGTCAAATTTATGCAGAAATATAACAAATTCTAAAAGGTTCACAAACTTTCAAGCACCACTGTATGTTCATTGCATAAACAGAATGCAGTAAAGCCTGTGGCCCATCCCAGCTGATAACTGATAATGTGTATGTACCAGTATGCAAGAAGAAGCTCACACGCCTTTACCAACTGAAGCAACCTAGCATGAGCCCTCATGGCACGTTTTTACATGTAAGCAAACAGCTAGTTACCGAAGTGCCTGAGCTTGCCTTTGGATCTCCTTTAGAGTGTGCCTGTTTAACCAGTTTTTGCTGAATTTGAATGTATTGACTCTCTATTGTCAAAAGCATGAATGAAAAGATTAAAGTCAAATTATTTTGTACAATATTAATGACCATGTGCTTCTGACTGAGACAGAATAGGGGCATTTTCACATATGCAGGATTAGATTGTAGTTTGTTTAGATCAGTATCAATCCTTACATCAGAAAAGTTAATATAAGTGTTTTTGCACACACATATGTAAGTATATATACACATATACATATACAGTGGGGCAAAAAAGTATTTAGTCAGCCACTGATTGTGCACGTTCTCCTACTTAAAAAGATGAGAGAGGTCTGTAATTTTCATCATAGGTACACTTCAAGTATGAGAGACAAAATGAGAAAAAAAATCTAGGAAATCACATTGTAGAATTTTATATATATATAAAAATAAAAAACAGGTAAAATAATAACCAGGTAAAAAAATACTTTCAATATTTTATATATATATATATATATATATATATATGTGTATTTTTTTACCTGGTTATTTTTTCTGTTAATTAAAAGTGTCCTGCAGCAACTGTTAACAAGAAATTGCACTTTTTAATGCAAGCTTTATGCTCCCCCAACGTTCTCACAGCTTCTTTGTGCTGGAATTGGAGGGATCCTGGTGTAAAGGGGCAGATGGCTGCATTCGGAGACCAAGTGGTTGCCATGACATGTAGAATCAGTTGGGTCTACTTGTAAGATGGGGAGGGGAAATTCTTTTAAACCTACCATTAATTTCATACCCTCTTTATTTCTGGTAGTCATACAGTGTAGTTTACTTTGTTTTCTTTACACCAGGTTACCATCTTTACAAAAAACTCCAGTATGTAGTCATTTGTTAGAGAGTGCTTAATATATAATCTAATACATATTATATACATTAAATGTTGTACATTGTTGCTTAAGGAAGATTTTGTGACAGAGCAACCAGCATTTCACCTGCAGTTTGGCTACATTTAATTTTGTTTAGTCATTTGATAGCTTAGGTTTGGCAGCCTTGTGAAAGAGAGTGGCATATGTATAGTTTTGTAAGGTTGTACATTGTTGCTGATAGTCATTGGCTACCAGCATGTTATGTTCTAAAACTAACTTTGCACTCTGAAAATTTTACTATATATTTTATAGGATAAGCCTTTTGTAAGAGTGTCTAATATGTTAATCAGTACATATTTAGATTATGCATTGCTGTTGAAATACAGGTGACAATTAACCAGTTATCTTTATAAAATTGAATTCTACCCAATGGACACAGTTAATAAGTATGTTTGTATATTTTTTGTCACATTGTTGCTCAAAGGATTATAAGCTGCCCAGAGCAATCTGTATAGAGCAGAGTATGTTGTTCTTCTTTTGTTAAAATAAACTGCAATTTTGGATACGTGTAATTATTATTATTTGGTGTATAGGCTTAGTAGTCTTTTGTAAAAGGTGCTAATGTTGAAACCCCTCGTCTGTTGTGATAATGGTACGCTCCAAGCGAGCTTGTTGCCATGCTATTGGCCGATTTGTTGTTGTGGGAGTTTCTAAGCTGCTGCTTGAAAAGTTCCGCGGGAAAAAATCCTTCGCTTGAAGTGCTGTATCTATACGGGTCCATTTACTTGCGCTTGTGCGAGTTAAAGACGGAACACCATTGGATATAGGAATACGTGTACTTATTTTTTATTGGACAGATGATTGCCTGTCATATGTTGTACCGCCCATTCTCTTTTAAAGCACACCTCGGAGAAAGAAAGCAAACTGCTTTGATTGGACAGATCAGATGTATCGCGTTTGCTGATTGGTCGCGTGAATTGCCGCGTCTGGGCTGCATATTTTGAACATAAATAAGGGGCCTCAGTCAGCACTCTTCTTTCCTGCCAGCGGAGTGAATATTGTCGGAGAGAGTGCGCAGAACGCCGCAGCTCTCTGACAAAACAAAATGCGCTTTTAAAGTTTATTTGCTTTAACCTGTGTGCGGTCTGGATTACTCGACGACATGTACTCCTCTGTCGCTTTTTTCCCCTCTTCAGCTTAGATAAACTAGCTGTAGCATTTGGATCCTCGATGCTAGCTAGCCAGCTAACTCTGGGCTAACGCCTTATTTTGTCCATTGCAAGCACTGGCTTGATCTTATTTAATTTTAGCTCTAGAACTCGCCTTCTTTCGCTCTGCCAGCATGGATATCACTAACAACTTCAGTCCTATGAGCACTGGGCTGTTTACGGCCTCTGACTCCGTTCCAAGGCTTTCCAGACCGAGTCTGCCCGAGATCAACGTGAGAGGCTCCCCCTGTATAAAGAACCTCTTCTCCCCCGGAACCACTGGCGTGGTGTCTCCTGTCACAAACCTTGCTCACAACATGGATCATCTAGTTATGCTTGACAGGTAACTATAACTTTCATGCTTAGCCCTTTCTCTTCTGTCTCTAGTAGCCTCTTTATTCATGTCGTTTTGTAGAGCAAACCAACCGGTTCTGTATGAGACACGCGCTATATTGAAGTTTCCGTGTATTTTTTTCGATGTAAGACAATGCGACACTCCCAAACGAAAGAAAACTGAGAAAAATGTGCCGTTCCTGAAGATCCCTTCATTCGCCTCAGACACTTCATCTGATGCAGGTAAGGCTTTTTGTGGTGTTTTTGTACTGGTCCATTATTATCACGTTACTTTTTAATTATTATTATTTTTTAATTGATTATGTCCGGTGCATGATGGCTAAATACCACCATGTTCAAATTCCCAAGTATAGTTGTACTTGATCACATGAGTTTCCTCCCCAATCTCCTGCTTCAGGTCTTGGTATGGACTCCCCCAGCCCTGTGGACCCACTGGAAGCAGAACAGAGGCAAGTTCTATCCATCTCTAGCCTTTCTCCTGTGGAGAGTTTAGTATATTTATATTTGGTCCAAGTTTTAAGTTAGATTTTTATGAATTCAGCTGATCTTTTATCTCTTGGAGTTATATTCCATAACTAGCAGAGTTTAACTTGGCCAAGTAGGTGGTGTTAATGCTAGTGCTGCTAGGCTACACCTAATATTTGCTAGTTATGATGTACTGAATAGTAAATGTCCCATTAACTTTCCTGCTGAAGTGAAACTGGTTTTATACTTCCGTTTATCAGGTTTATGTAGGCTAAAAAGTTAAGTAGAATAATTGGGTAAAAGAATAATGGGGTTAAATATCAAAACAATAAGTGGGAGCTCATTGTAAAATCCAAAGATCAGCTAACAAGACAAGTAGCACTTTCCATGCTGGCTAACAGCAAACGTCAGCAGTTGAGGTAATTTATGCTTGATACAGCTGCTAGTGGCACAGCAGTTTGTGTTGGTGTTTTGTAGAACTTTGTTCTTGTTATTCATTCTGAGTTTGCTTTCATTTTTTAATACTCATTTGTTTGCTCCATGTGTACCCTGGAGTTAGACACATTAAGGCCTTAAGAATTAATTTCTCTTTTACAGGGCTGATAGTGGATCCTTACTTGGTATCAATTGATACCCAGTGTTTAGGTAGCTTATTTTTGAGTAAGCTGGTATCGGTGTGTCCCTACTTGGTTTTGGTGATTTGGTGCTGCTTGGCTTGAGGATTAGAAGGTTATTCCCTGCTTTGTCTCCTTTCATATGGTGTTTAGGTGTTTTCTGATACTTTTTTTTTTTTTTTTTTTTTTTTTTGGGGAACCTTGGGTGGATCTTTTTCTGTTGACAGTTTAGGAAGCCAAGTTATATTTATATGAAGAAGTTATTTGAGGTGCCATCCTTAACTATACATGCATCCCAAGTTTTGCCGTACTTCAAAAGCTGAAACCGGAGTACATTTTCAGTTGCTGCATTTGCAGAATCTTAATTTTCTGTAGGTGTTTGTCTGAACATCTGCTCTAGTTTGAAGTGTAGTGCCTTGTGACCATTTGCTTTTCGTCTAGCAGCTGTTTGTTACTCCTGCTGTGAAGGGTGCCCTTTTGCACAATGCCAAAGGGGGTTGGGTGTATAGAGGGGCACACTTCTTGATCTTCATGAATAAGCCTGTGTAGGTAGCGCAAGTCGGTGTGGGCTAGGAGTAATGAATGGAGCATCGTCACTCCACTGTTCCTACTCAACACACCATTCTTCTGCTCCAAGAGACGCACTTCACCACCTTCTCCTCAGAGCGCTCCCGTTCACTTTCTTCTCAGACAATGAAGACTTGCTGTGTGGGCTTAGTGTCGTGTGGGCATATGGTTGATTATAAGACCCAATCTCCATTTTTCTTTTTAGGAACTGTTTTGCATACAGATGGGCATCACGACATAAAGTGAAGAGGGGCCCAGTCTCGGAACATAAATGCGTTTGCGTTTTGTATACCATGGCCTGTAATTTAAAAGGACTGTGTTGACCATGTTTCTAACCCTTTCCTCTTAGGTTTGAGGAAGTCATTCAGAATGCATCCAGAGTGATCAATGAGTAAGTTCCGTTTCCTTTAGACAGATCTTACATGGACTATCTATTAAAATGGCTAAGCACCATGTTTGTGTTTTCACAGAAAGATGCCCATTCGCAGAATAAACTCGCTACCGGTAAGCACAGGCTTTTTCCAGTTTTTTTGTGAAGCCCTACTTGGCCTGTGGTGTGAGTAGGGCTTTCACAATTATTACATAATCATCTAATCACAATTATTTAAGATAATCACAGTTAAATGAAATTATCTAGGACTACACTCTTCTTCACAGTTAGATTTCTGCTCAATGTGAATTGGGTGTACTTGGTGGAGACATCTGAGTTTGAATAAAAGAAAGCAGTAAATGCATTCATTGAGATGTAATGGGCTTAACGAAAAAAGTAACTTGTTGCTGTAATGTTTAGTGTAATGCTGGCGTAGACTTTGTTAGCTGTGTAGTAAATTATTTTTGGTATGTATGCTAGCAGAATGAGTTTTGCTGATATTTTCACTTGTGCTATGCATTTTTGTGTATTTGTAGGCAATTGAGTTTTTGGGTGAAAGCAGATGCAGTGCATTTTGACAGTAATTGGTATTAGCTGCTAATCAAACATTGCTAGTAAGCAAGATGGCTGAGTCGCTTTAGGCTTGTACAAATTAAGTATTATATTATGGTGTATTGAGCATACATGATTACTAAAATGATATGGGTGTAAAAATGGACTTTATTAAATGGTTAATCAATTATTTGTATGAAATATTTGACAGCGCTAGTGACAACTTGAACTGTGTTCATTCTTTGAGTTGAGTTTCTCTTCCTCTCATTTAGTTGCAGTTGTTGGGTCACAGTCCGAATTTGAGGAGTAAAGATTCAGATCTGCAACGTTATGGAATCTTCAGTCAGCCTTGCACAACCAGCTTGGCCAACAAAGAGAACCTGCATGATGTGAGCTTATGTTTAGTCTTTTATGTGGTTCTTCTCAGCAGACCTGTGTTGGGGCTTATCTGCATTACCTTTTGTTTATTCATGTAGACAAGTTTTGAATTTAAGAAACCAACAAAGCCTGCATCTCGCTGTCGACTCTATTCAACGGGGGAGACCAAGGAAGCTTTTGCTTGTCGTCCCAATTCTGCTCCTGCTCTCATGGTAATCCATATAGTAGAACTGGAACAACTCTTTGAAGTTGACATAATTGGTGGAAGATTACCTTTTTTATATTCTACTTTGTCATTTTGCAGCTTTCTCCTTTATCCAGTCATCTAGCCTCTCCAGATGATGATAGTCCTTTCAGACTGCGAAGAGCATCACTGTCTGTCTTTTCTAATGATGATGATGATGGGTTTTTGGATGTACTTGATGATGTACAGGTAAGCTGTCTGAAGAGAGGAAGATGCTTTCCCCTGCTACGTTTTTGATCCATTAACATTCTAAATATTTCTCTTCTTGCTCCACATCAACAGGCTGACTCTGAAGTTCCTATGGGAATGGCCAGTTTGCTCACGGCTCCTTTAGTCGCTGAGCAAAGTAAAGAGAATGTGGACACGGTAAGTTTCACTTCCTAGTTTGACATTGTATCTTGCTGAGTAGGTGCCTGTGTTGGAGAAACCTGAACTTGTTCTATGGTTCTCAGCCTGTTCGGTGTCGGCCAAGAGGGCTGTTCCGGTCACCCTCCATGCCTACAGGATGCCGTGCGGCACTGAAGAGGCCTGATAGGGCGAGAGATGAGCTCACGCCTATGCAAGTGAAGAGGAGGAGGAGTGTGGCTGGCTCACATGTAACTCCTATGGAACAGGATGATGTTATTCCACATCAGGTAAGACATTCTTCTGCTGCATACATTCCTTGTAAATGAACGTCATGGCAAAATGTTTCTGACTCTGAGCTCTGGCACAGGTACAGCGCTCCAAATCTTTTAATCATGAAGAGATCGAGAGACTACTGGACACTGATCCCAGTAATGTGATCGGGGACTTCACCAAGGTGAGTTTTAGTCTTGTTTTGACTTTGTTTTCCGTGAAATGGATTAAATTATTTAATTAAAATTTTTTTTTTTGCAGCCTCCTGCCTTGCCCACAGTAAATGGAAAACATCAAGACTTGAAATACATCACTCCGGAAACTGTAAGTAAATATACAGGCGTGCCCACTTCTATGGCGGTTCAGTGTATAATATTATTAATACATTAATACACTAATGCAGCATAACACGTTCAGCAGAAGGTGTTCTGAATTTTGAATTTCAGCTCTTCCCCTGGCAAGGGACACTTGGTACAATACTCTCCTTCGCATCCAGACTTTTGTTTTTCACTTTCGGTACATCGTCAAATTGCACGAGTTATGAAACACTTGATTATTTTGCTTGGCTGTAGATTAATGCGTGTTTAACGTAGGCTAGGCTATGATAAAACGAGACTTTATTTGTCTCACGAGTTATGTCATGTGTTACAGCAGAACAAGTGAGAGAAAGAATAGGAAATGACTACATACAACTATGGTAAAATTGTAGAGTTAAGATATCGGTATATTTTTGTACAAGATGTGATAACTATCATTTATATCGATAGTTTACAATAAGTTCATATTATACTTGTGGAGCAGCCATTTCGCCTAGTCTCCCCTCCCATCTGTCTATTGCTAGACTTCACCCTAAATGTGTCCCAATTCATGGGCTGCATAAACAATTCATTACTAGGGTGATACTCAAACTGTTTACACTAAGAACCACATGCAGGGCTAATTAAGCAGTAATACACGAGAGGGAGTGCTTTAACGTGAGATATTGGCATGGCTGTGCTGTGGTCGTAGATATCTTGTGTTAAAGCACGACCTTGAGAGCATTATTGTGATTTATACCACAATTCTGTTATCGATATTTTTGTTAGATTTTAAGATGGAGGACAAATGATTTGTTTATCACCCTTCCATGAGGTAAAATGGTTAAATTCTGTCATCACTCTGTGGCTAAGGCCTTAGTCATTAAACAAAATTTCCAAGAACTGTTTATTAAACAGACAGTTACCACATGTATCGATTGGTAATTTAATTTATTAAAAAGAAAGTTTACTTGCGTTCAGAAAATAAAATGGTTGGTCATTAATAGCTTCATCTTCCAAATTTATTGTTTTCAAAACCAATATTTTATAAACTTATTAGCTTTCATTTTGGCAGTGTTTTACTTGTCATAAGTTGGCTGCTTTTTAGCGTGGGTGTCGTTACATGTGTATGCCGCGGAGTAATACTTGAAGAGCGTCGGTCAGAGTGCTGTAGTCATCCATGTCGCAGGGAAATCGTCTGGCTTACGATGGGTTTGTCGGAATTTATCCACGGTGTAAATCAGGGAGCTCGTGTAGTAAATGGTCCATTCCTGCCTATTGTCTTGTAAATATAAATTTGATTTCAGATGTGTGCAGCATTGGAGGGTCAGTTCAGTGATGTGGTGGGGAGACTGTTCATCATTGACTGCCGCTATCCATATGAATACGACGGCGGACATATCAAGGTGAGTTTGTGTGCGCTGTGCCTTGGGTGTCTTGACTTTTATTTACTTTTACTTTAAGACCAATTGACTTGTTTTGCCAGGGTGCGCTAAACTTGCATCAGGAGGATCAGGTTGAGGCGTGCTTTTTCAAACAGCCCGTCCTTCCAGAATGCCCTGAGAAGCGCGTGTTGCTGGTGTTTCACTGCGAGTTTTCATCTGAACGTGGACCGCGAATGTGCCGCTTTGTTCGTGAGAGGGATCGCTTTCTGAATGAATATCCCAACCTCCATTACCCTGAACTCTACATACTGAAGGGAGGCTACAAGGATTTCTTTCGTGTACATCAGGTGTGTATTTGTCTTATATTTATGAATTATTTATTCTCCGAAGGCTGTTGGTTTATAGTTTTTGGGGTTTAATTTTGTGGGTTTATTTATGTGCAGATGGAGTGTGAGCCTCAAGCATACAGGCCAATGGATCACGAAGACTTTAAGGACGATCTCAGGAAGTTTCGCCTGAAGAGCCGTACATGGGCAGGCGAGCGTAGTAAGAGGGACATGTACAGCCGTCTTAAAAAGCTCTGAGAAACATGGCTATGTTCAGGTTTTCTTTCTAAATTGACACTTGCATTCTCATATCATGCAGACCTGGGAGTATTGGCTATTACTCAGTTAGGTAGTCTGAGTGTGGTTTAATAGCCCACTTGCTGCCTTACTCAATCACACAGCTTCACACATGCACCACTTTTTTATTTTTATATTTTTGTTTTTTGCATTCCCCACCTCAGTTTTTAAAACTCCAGTGAAATACCTCAGAGCACTTAAATTCTTAGTGGTCATAGTGCTTATATAAAATTAATGGAATGGAATTTCCTCATCCAGTTGCAATCCATAAGTGACTTTTTGTTGTGAAGCAGATAATTCTGAAGTCAACAGAACCAGCAATTGTTTGTTTCTAATATCAATTATGTACATTCCAATAAATACTTCAATCAGTAATTATTTTAAAGTTGGTATTTTACGGTATTTGTTAAATATTTAAGACCATGAATAACTAATGCTGAGATGGCCTGTTGAGTAATGGTGAATACAGTATGTGGGTTAGCTGTTCTGCACTGCCGTATCTTCATTCTCAGATTTTTATTAGAGATTACATGTCTGGTGCTGATCACCATATTTTGATATGTTGTGGGAGTATGAAATATTTTGCAGCTTCCTATCGGTCATGCTCAGGTGCACCCGCTCAGGGAAGCAAGTCTGGCTGATTGCTGCTGGTCAGCGTATAATGACCACAATTATGTGTACCAAAAATGCTCAACAATAAAACCTGCATGCAACATTTCACTTTTTAATAACTAATTGTGTTGTAAATGATTTCCCCCTATTTTAAATTCTATTGTAAGCTGGTGTTTGTACTTTTGGCCATGTTTGCATCAAAGTGCAGGAGGTTGGTAGTGTTATCTGCAATCACCGTGTGTTTACTGTTGGGGGGAATAAATTGCTTTGAACTAATCCCTTTTTGTGACTTATTCCTCCTTGACTCATCTAAGCTGTGTACATGTGCACAAGTGCTGTTTTTGTTTTTATCAGTTAGTTCTATCCTTATAGTTGGTTGTTCCCAGGCATGTGCCCACACACATTCCAAAGTGTCTACACTGGGGTGTGGCAAGTTATTTTCCCAAACTTGCTGTGGCATCATGCTTCAGTGTGACTTCAATTCAGTGATAGAAACTTGCTTGTTCTAAGATGTAGCTTTATCCACACAATTCTTGTATCTGCCAGTGTTATACTCATACAGGAGAATATGCAGAGTTTTTGGAATACTTCAGAATATTTGCAAAACTCCACAGGTAGGTTGTCAAACTGTGAGCACTGGATAAGAGTTCTAAAGATGAGTGAACTCCCATGTCTGGGGTGTGTGGGTTCTTTTTATTTTTATTTTTTAATAAATATATGCAAAGATTTGTTGCCATGTCAAGCAATTTTACCTAATCTCTTTAATTTTTTTAAACCAATAGGAAGGTACCTTTTTTTTTCGCATACTCTGTGCATCTGTTTTTGACATCAGTATTGTTTAATAAATGGCTACAAGGTTTCTCAAGTCACCATGTGAAGTGATTTGAGAAATCAGATGCCAATCTGTCTTTGGGTGCATATACAGTGGGGCAAAAAATTATCAGCCACTGATTGTGCTAGTTCTCTTACTTAGAAAGATGAGAGAGGTCTGTAATTTTCAACATGGGTAGACTTCAACTATGATAGACAAAATGAGGAAACAAAAATTCCAGGAAATCACATTGTAGGATTTTTAAAGAATTTCATTGTAAATCATGGTGGAAAATAAGTATTTAGTCACCCGCAAACAAGCAAGATTTCTGGCTCTCATAGACCTGTAACTTCTTTAAGAGGCTTTTCTGTCCTTCACTTATTATCTGTATAAAAGACACCTGTACACAGCCAGACTCCAAACTCAAGATCAAAGAACTGTCGAAGGACACCAGGAAGAAAATTGTAGACCTGCACCAGGCTGAGAAGAGTGAATCTACAATAGGCAAGCAGGTTGGTGTGAGTAAATCAACTGTGGGAGCAATTGTAAAAAAAAAATGGAAGACGTGCAAAACCATTGATAATCTCTCTTGATCTGGGGCCCCATGCAAGATCTCATCCCATGGGGTCAAAATGATCATGAAAACAGTGAGCAAAAATCCCAAAACTACACAAAGGGACCTGATGAATGACCTGCAGAGAGCTGGGACCAAAGTAACCAATGGAACATAGCTGGGTCTTCCAGCATGACAATGATTCCAAACACACCGCTCGGGAAACGAAGGAGTGGCTCCGTAAAAAGCATTTCATGGTCCTGGAGTGGCCTAGCCAGTCTCCAGACCTCAACACCATAGAAAATTTGTGGATGGAGTTGAAAGTCTGTGTTGCCTCAAAACATCACTGCTCTAAAAGAGATCTGCATGGAGGAATGGGCCAAAATACCAGCTACAGTGTGTGCCAACCTGGTGAAGACTTACAGGAAATGTTTGACCTCATTGCCAACAAAGTATTGAGTTGAACTTTTATTATTGACCAAATACTTATTGTCCATCATGATTTACAATTAAATTCTTTAAAAATCCTACAATGTGATGTTTTTTTTGCTCATTTTGTCTCTCATAGTTGAAGTGTAGCTATGATGAAAATTACAGACCTCTCTCATCTTTCTAAGTAGGAGAACTTGCATAATCAGTGGCTGACTAAATACTTTTTTGCCCCACTTTACCCCCAAGTTATGTCGCCTAGTCCTATCCAGATGCAATCCTGATTCTCAAGAAGCTGAAAACAACCTAGAGTAAATAGTCATCGCATCAAAGAACACAGCAATATTGGTCATAGTGAAGCTAGTGTTTTGTTGTTGTTTTTTTCCCTTCTTCCCCAGAACTTGCCTATACACACACACAGTTCTTGCAAATGTTATGAACAGTGCTTGGCTTGAAATAATGGGCAGAACTGAAGGAGGGAAGCTAAATTAACCATGCTATTTGATTATGGTAGGTGAAATACAAAAAGGCAACACTTCATCTATAACTACTGACCTAAATTGAGTTAACTGAAGGGTCTGAAGTTAAAGTAACCCTGGCATACTGGAGGGTGGACAATGTGTTTGTGGCGTACCATACCAGCTCCTGAACATTGTACACAATTTCTTACAGTCATTTGGACATGGTGCACAGACCTTCCAGTTGCTCAGCAGCTTAGGGCATTGCCATTTCTCCTGGGTTAAAGAACTACACTCTTGCCCCAACTTTGAAGGGCTCACCTCCTAAAGCATATTTCTGGTGCACGCTTGCACCACACTGTCGTTCCGTAGTGGCCATATGGGATTGGAGGTTCTTCTTGTGCTCTTTTAGAGAGCTCCTGTCTGCTTCCTCTATTAAGAGGCTTTGCCAGGTCCCCAAACTGGTAGAAGAAACTTTCCAGAAGCTGAGAATTTGTGGTAGCAGCGCTTTGGTCAGGGACCACGTATGCCGTTTGGTGAAATATTCCAAGGTGACAGTTACGTAGTGGTTTGTCCAACCCTTTCAAAAGGACCAAGCATGCGCCTGAGCAACGGCAGCAAGAGACATTCAAGATTTGGCTGTGAGGTATCACCACCTATCATTCTTGCCTCCCCCCTTTGCTCATGCCACTGTCACAGCAGATGCCTCTGTGCTGTTGTGCCTCCTGCAACTTGTCTATACTCAGCTGTTGGCAGACTGTCCCCCCACATCGACCTTCATGAACAGCTGCCATGACAGAGCATCAGCATTAGCATGCAGCTGTCCAGATCTGTGATCTATAGAGAAGTGCAAAGACTAGAGTGGGCATTTGAGTCTATTACAAACTGAGCACCAGATGCAGGAAGTACAAGAACAGGTGCTGTGGTCAGAGTGAACTGGAGGCATTGAAATGGCCCCAACAGACCACATAAATCCTTGTGGTCATTGAGATTGTCCGTCCAAACTACTCCATCAGTTGCTTGAATCTGGCAGCTGCGTTACAATGGACGAAGAGCATGACTGTGAAAACTCTTTTTACAAACATTGTCAGTGAATGCAACTTGCCACTGTTCACTGCTGAGATCCAACAAGGTAACCTTTGCTTTCTTTTGCTGGAGCCCATGTTGGTGATGTCCATGGGCTGCTGGATGGTTCAGTGATGCCTGCAGCCACCATCTCTTTGATCCTTTCAGGGGTGGTCTGCTGGCAGATGTAGGCAGATTGTATGTTGTACCAAGTCGTCCTTACTCGTTTACAAGAGTTGCCTAAAGTTCTGTCATGCTGTGTATCCAGCTCTGTGCTGGAGTTGCTGCACTGCCCTGAGTGTAACCTTGGAGTCCTCTGGTCAAATGTGTAATTCAGGAGAATTGCTGATTTGTCCATTGCTCTCACTGCAGTGGTCCTGGCCCAGTCAACAATAAGTAGTATGCCTTTGCGAGCCATCCGAAGAGAGCCGTTCTGTAAATCCAGTGTCACAAGCATGACCATAATTCCAGTCTAGCAATACTTCTTCTTCTTCTTCTTCTTCTTCTTCTTCTTCTTTCGGCTTCTCCCTTTATCAGGGTTCACCACAGTGAGTTAAACATTTCCATCTCACCCTGTCCTCCGCATCCTCTACTCTCACCCCAACACCCTGCATATCTTCATTTGCCAAAACCATATAACTCCTCTTAGGTCTTCCTCTCCGTCTCTTGCTTGGCAGCTCTATCTCCAATATCCTCCTACCAATATATCCACTCTCCCTCGTCTGTACATGTCCAAACCATCTCAGTCTTCCCTCTCAAATTTTGTCTCCCAATTTTCCAACCTGTGCTGTCCCTCTTATGATCTCATTCCTAATCCTGTCCATCCTGGACACTTCTAAAGAGAACCTCAACATCTTAAGTTCTGCCACCTCCAGCTCTGCTTCCTGCCTCTTTGTCAGTGCCACGGTCTCTAACCCATACAACAAGGCTGGTCTCACTACTCTCTTATAAATCTTTCCTTTCACTTTTGCAGAAACCCTTTTGTAACACAGCACTCCTGAAACTCTTCTCCATCTACTCCATCCTGCCTGTACTCTCTTCTTCACCTCCTTTCCACACTCCCCATTTCCTTGGACAGTTGATCCCAAGTACCTGAACTCCTGAACCTTTGTGACCACTGATCCCTGTAGCCTGACTGTTCCACCTGCCTCCCTTTCATTTACACACAGGTATTCTGTCTTACTACAGTTGACTTTCATTCCTCTCCTTTCCAGATTATACATCCACCTCTCATGTTCTTTCTACCTGTTCCCTGTTTTCACTACAGATTCACAATGTCGTCTGCAAACATCATAGTCCCACGTTGATGTCCTGGTCTGACCTTGTCTGTTAGTCTGGTCCATCACCAGAGCAAATAAGAAGAGAGACTCAGGGCCCAATCCTTGATGCAGTTCCACCCAGTGTTGTGCCAGTTCACGCTTTTCTGAACTAGTTCAAGTTCAGTTCATACATGCTCAAAGTGAACAGTTCACGTTCAAAGTTCACAATTTTAATTCTGAACTAGTTCAAAGTTCAGTTCATTTTACTTTTTTTGTGAGATATTCAAATAAATACTTTTTTCACACTACAAGCTAGAAATCACTATACGTTCTTTGAAACTGCTCATTGTAGACATTTGCTCATGACACTGCAATTGTGTACGCGGCATTGCTATGCCTACCCCGCTCTGCTGCAATTCATCACGGGTAACGTCGTGCGGAAGCCAGTATGTTATTAACTAGCCAGTATGTTAACTATTCTCAGCCGGACACTATGTTGCCCGCAATGCATTGCGCACACAATGTCAAAACCATTTCTGTCTGATGATACATGATTTAAGCGGCACCAGCGAGAATACAGGAGGTAGGAACTTTCTCTCGTTGCGTTTCAAAAGAGAAAACAGATGTCACTCAGTTTTCAATGGAAAACAAATTCCAACGTTCATTTACAGTGATGTCTGCCGTTCATGACACATAATGTGAACTAATTCACGTTCAAGTTCTTTATTAAAAAAATGTGTTTGCGTTCAGTTCACAACGTTTCACTCAAAAAAATGAGCGTGTTTCAATGAACGCGTTCTTTTGAACTCGTTCACGCACAACACTGGTGGCCCACCCTCACCTTGAAGCTATCTGTCACTCCTACAGCACATCTCACCGCTGTCACGCTGTTGTCATACATGTCCTGCACTAATCTAACGTACTTTTCAGCCACTCGAGACTTCCTCATACACCACCACAGTTCCTCCCTTGGCACCCTGTCATAAGCTTTCTCCAAATCCTCAAAGACGCAGTATAGCTCTTTCTGACCATCTCTATACTTCTCCATCAGCAGTCTCAAAGCAAAAATTGCATCCATGGTGCTCTTCCTTGGCATGAAACCATACTGTTGTTCACACACTGTCACCACCTGTCTGAGAATAGCTTCCACAACGTTCTCCCAAATCTTCATTGTGTGGCTCATCAACGTTATGCCCCTGTAAGAGTCACAACTCTGTACATCACCCTTCTGCTTAAAAATCTGTACAAGTAAACTTTTCCTCCATTCCTCCGGCATATTCTCATTCACCAGAATTCCATTGAATAATCTAGTCAAAAACACCACTCCAAGCTCTCTTAGACTTTTCCATACTTCAACCGGTATGTCATCAGGTCCCACTGCCTTTTCATTCTTCATCCTTTTCATAGCTTTCCTCACTTCGTCCTTGCTAATCTTTGCTACATCCTGTTCCACAATTTCTACGCCATCCAACCTTCTTTCCCTTTCATTTTCGACATTCATCAGCTCCTCAAAATACTCCTTCCATCTTTCCCTCACCCTCTCCTCACCCGACAGTACATTTCCATTTCTATCCTTGATCACCCTGACATGCTGCACATCCTTGCCAGCTCTATCTCTCTATCTCGCCAGCAGATACAACTCCTCCTCTCCTTCCCTACTGTCTAACCTGTCATATAACTCATCGTAGGCCATCTGCTTGGACTTTGCTACTTCCCTCTTTTCTCTGTGCCGCATCTCCTTGTACTCCTGCCTACTCTCTTAGTCCTCTCCCTGTCCCATTTCTTCTTCGCTGATCTCTTTCTCTGAATAACCTCCTGCACTTTCTCATTCCACCACCAGGTTTCCTTTTCATCCTTTGCCTGTCCAGAAGACACACCCAGTACCTTTCTACCTGTCTGTCTAATTACTGTTGCTGCTGCTACCCAGTCGTCTGGGAGCTCTTTCCTACCACCCAAAGCCTTTCTCAGCTCCTCTCTGAACTCCTCACAACATTCTTCCTTTCTCAACTTCCACCATTTGGTCCTCTGCATTGCCTTTGTCCTCTTCCTCTTCCTAACCACCAACGCCATCCTGCACACCACCATCCGATGCTGCCTAGCTACACTCTCCCCAGCCACTACCTTACAATCACCAATCTCTTTTAAGCAACCTCTTCTACATAGGATGTAGTCCACCTGTGTGCTCCTCCCTCCACTCTTATAGGTCACCCTATGCTCCTCATTCTTTTGGAAATATGTGTTAAACACAGCCATTTTCATCTTCTTTGCAAAATCCACCACCATCTGTCCTTTTAGGTTCCTATCCTTAACACCAAACCTGCCCATCACTTCCTCATCTATTTTATGACCTTCACCAACATGACCATTGAAATCTGCACCAATCACCAGTCTCTCCTCCCTGGGAATGCTCTCAACCACTTCATCTAACTCCCAACAGAATCTCTCTTTCTCCTCTAATTCACAGCCAACTTGTGGTGCATAGCCACTAACAACATTCACCATTACACCATTCCAGCTTCAGACATATTATCCTATCTGACATCCTTTTCACCTCTACAACATTCTTTACATAGTCCTCCTTCAGGACCACACCAACTCCATTTCTCTTCCTATCCACACCATGGTAGAACAGCTTAAACCCTGCACCAATGCATCGAGCCTTGCTACCCTTCCACTTTGTCTCCTGCAGACACAAAACATTGACCTTTCTCCTCTGCATCATATCAGCCAGCTCTCTACCTTTCCCTGTCATCGTCCCTACATTTAGGGTTGCTACCCTCAGTGCTATATTCTTGCCCCTCCTGATTTCTCTCTGTCTCCTCACACGCTTCCCTCCTCTTCATCTTCGGCAAACAGTAGTCCAATTTCCGCCGATACCCTGTTTGCTACCAGTACCAGTGGCAGTCGTTGTTATCCCGGGCCGCGACCGATCCGGTATGGTGAAATTATTATGAACTCGCACACTTTATTTGGCAAATGTTTTACACCAGATACCCTTCCTGACGCAACCCTCACCATTTATCCGGGCTTGGGACCGGCGCTAGAAATATCCTGTCTGAGCTAACTAGCTGGTTTAGTCTAGCAATACAAGCCTCATAAACTGCAAAGCATGTGCCAGTATTCTCATCCATCCAACCATATATTTAGCTTTATTGAGCTGTTGTGTGGTCTGAGGTTACAGTACTTGGCATTGACCAACCATTGAAAATATTAGGAAAAAATGAAAGTAAGTAAATAAAGGTAACTGGAACACTGAGTTGTTCCTCAGAAGATTGCACCTGGTCTCAAAAATAGGCTTTCATGTCAACTTTGCCTACTTCAGTAATTAATGGTTTCAGATGAAAATGTTCTATAGTTCAGAATATTCTATCTGTGTCTGACAGATTTGTATATAGCAACCGTAATACTTATACTGGGAATCAATATTTGAGTTTTGAGTTTAAGTGTTGCAGCAATTAATGTGAATTTACTTTATAGTATCTAACCACATTCTTTAGTATGCAGCAGATATTCAATTTTATTTCAAAAGTAGCACTATCGAAGATATATCACTTGTTATCTAACACTGAGTGCATCAATACATAGTCAAGGCCACATTTTGTACACAAACTTTCAATAAGTGTCTTGTTTCAGCTGTGTCAGCTTCTAAATTTAAAACCATATCCTTTACTGTCATTGGTTCTGAGCTGGAACCAAGCTATGACTATAACCACATCCTGTTATTTTTGCAACAGAGTTCCTCTAAAGTGTAGCCCATTTCAACCCATTGTCAGATCCTGATTTCTACATTAAATAGTTTAGATGGTCCTTCCAGAGCTAAAACTAATGTTTAAGCACATTTCAAGTTACCTTTAATTTGTGATTTGCCATTGAAAGTAATCATTTTAATAAGCCACTGCATTCCTTTTAATATGTTGTAATTTTGTCTTAAGTCTTAGTAAAACCTGTGCAGGAAATCTGAATTATGTGACGCATAATGGAGGGTTAGACCTATCTTGGGTTCGTGCGTTTCAGGTTAAATGCTGCTCATTAACCTCCACAATTATTGGCACCCCTGTTAATGATCACTAAAAATGTTGTGAGGTGAGTTTAGCTTAATCTCATACTGAAAATGAGAAGAATGTAACTTATAATTGGGATTAATTTAGTCTGAGAATAATATATCCATCATCAAGAAATAATTATTTTTATCAAGACCACATGTTCCATAATTATTGGCACCCCTGCATTTAATAATTTATACAGCCTCAATTTGTCAATAAAACAGCACTTAGTCTTTTCCTATAACATCTTATAAGGTTGGAGAATACAGAGCAGGGAATTTGAGACCATTCCTCTTTATAGCATCTGTCCAAATCATCCAGGATTCAAAGTCCTCTCATGTGCACTTTCCTGTTTAGCTCACCCTGATTTTGTGTTCAGTAAACATTTTTTATCTGGACGTATGTTTTGAATCATTGTCCTGCTGGAAAATCCAATGACAATATTTTTTTCATAGCAGAGGCAGACAGATTTAGATTTAAAATGTACTGGTATTTCATGGTAGTTCATGATGCCATGTACCATGATGAGATTCCCAGTGCCTTTGGGGGAAAAACACATAGAAAACATCACAGACCCTCCACCATACTTAACAGTGGCCATCAGGTTCTTTTCAGTGTAGTTTGTTGTGAAAATGTTACATTCTTGTTTCACCTCACCACAGTTCCATTCAAAGTCCCAGTAGCATTTAGCAAACTTAATAAAAAATGCCCCCTCCACCTTCTGGATGTTTTACTAACAAGGGTTATGAGGGCTGTATCACCTATCCAGATCAGAGATTGTAAGGCACAGGTGTAAGCATGCCCTAGATGGGACTCTGGTGGGGGCTGCTGTTGCAAATCTGGGGGATGGTCTCCTGATCGGCCCTGCTCTCTCAGACACAGTTGACCATGTCTGCTTGTGATGTCCAACCCTGATCGTATGGTGAATGCTGTAATAGCATTGTGATGCATGCTGTGTGCAGTCTGTCCTGGTCTGAGTTGAATGATGTGTGCTTGTGTTAAGTAGGGCTCGTTCTGAAGACGGGTTGGTATTGTCCTGAGGGGGTTAAGTGAACACACCATGCAGTTGTAAATTAACAGCTGTCTTTTGTGTTCTTATTTCGCACACGTTACACAAACTGTTGCAGCTGAGCCTGTCATGTCACTGCTAAACAATACAGACAATTGATCTTTGCACATAAATCAAGCGACGGTAACACAATGCAATTTTAAATATTAATCCTAGTTTGAATTAGTATTTTTTTATTATAGGACCTTTCTTTAATCACATAATTTGTGTAAATAATTACATATTGAAATTACACAGTACATGCTTTTTGATTTCACCAAGGTTTTTACAACACCAGGGTTTTGTATAATATATTAGTATCTTACTGTACAGAAATGAAAACTGCTAATGAATAGCTGTCCATTGCCTGTATCCATCTAAGAAGACTGGCTTTATGAAAGTGCTAAATAATGTGTTAATTGGTAAAGAACATAAATTCTATATTTTTGGTGGGACTGTGTGTCCAGACAGACATACACTATATCACAAGTAAAGCAAGCACTTTTCTGTGTATACTGAAAATCATGTACACCTATACTAATTATAGAATTACTGAGACATATCACAATTAAAACTGAGTATTTATGTTACATTATTTAGCTTATAATTTAAGCACTGAGCAGGAAAAGGTTTGGCGGCTAGGTGGTGCAGTGAATAGCACTGTTGTCTGCTAGATGGGCTGGTCTGAGTTTTTCAGAAACTTAAAATCTACTCTGATTTTCACACACAGCAATCTCTATGGTTTACAGAGAATGGTCAGAAAAGAAGAAAATATGCAGTGAGCATTTCCCCTGTGCGAAAATGCTTTGATGATGTCAGACTTCAGAGAACAATAGCCAGACTGGTACGACTTGATAGAAAGGCAACAGTAACTCAAATAACCACTTGTTTCAACCGAGATATGCATTTGTGAATGCACAACATGTCAAACCTTGCAGCAGAAGACCACACCTGGTGCCACTTCCGTCAGCCAAGAACAGGCAACTGAGACTACAATTCACACGGGCTCACCAAAATTGCAGTAGACTGTAAAAATTCTTCCTGGACTGATGAGTCCTAATTTCTACTGTGCCATTGGATGATAAGGTCAGAATTTGGCATAGACAACCTGAAACCGTTGCTGGTGGTGTTGTAATGGTGTATGGAATATTTTCTTGGGACATTTTGGGCCCGTTTAAATGCCACAGCCTACCTGAGTATTGTTCCGGAACATGCATCCCTTTATGAACGCGGTGTACCCATCTTCTGATTGCTATTTCCAGCAGGATCCAACACACCATGTCAAGTTAAAACAATCTCAAACTGGTTTCTTGAACGTGATAATGAGTTTGCTCTACTTAAATGGCCTCCTCAGTCACCAGGTCTCAATCCAATATCCTTCAGGATGTGTAACGGGAGATTTGCCTCATGGATGTGCAGCCGAGAAATCTGCAGCAACTGTGATGCTATCATGTCAATATGAACCAAAATCTAAGAGGAATGTTTCCAGCACCTTGTTCAATCTGTGCCACAAATATGTGAGGCAGTTCTGAAGAAGAAAGGGAGTCCAACCTGGTAGCAAGGTGTACCTACTAAAGTGGCTGGTGAGCGTATTTTTGAGCTGCTTTGTGTTTGTTGTTCAGCACTGTGATTAGCACGGGTAAAGAAGACTCCAGATGTTAATTTAATAAATGAATACATAAATAAATAAATAAACAAACAAATAAATAAATAAAGTCATTAATGTATGTGATTATGTTAATGTTTGCATTCATGCTAACAAGATAAATACCTAATACAACTGGTGAATCTCATTTTGAGCTCGGAGCGCCATCTAGTGCTATTGCTTTATTGCTATGGACTTCTGGTATCGGTCACATGACAAAACACGGAAACGCTGTAGTGTTAAGGTGGCGTGTGCAGCCAGGCTTCAATTCGTGTATAATTTTAAAATGTTTTTCCCCTTTAAAAATCAGTTCGTAATAGAAATGTAGGACAGAGGTGAGTACCGCTCGTTACGTTTAGGATAAGTCTGTTTTTTCACCTTTAAGTACAACGTCTGTCTGGGTTGCTGTCCGAAGCAACATTGATATCGTTAAAAGATAAAGCATTTCATTTAAACGGGACCCTCTATGTTTAGTGCTAATTAAATCACATTATGTCATTTGTGTGGCACACTCTTTACTGGTATTTATCTGTTTTAATGAACATATGAACTGTTAAGTTCAGTTGTATATCACACTGTGACATTAGCGAATGTACTGCCATTACACTTTCCAGCCTCATATGGTACATTTATATTTATATTTGTACAGTAAGAGCGAATTTAAATAATAACATGAAATCATGTGAAATCTAAGCCAAAACAGTTGTTGCTGTTGAATTATCAGAGTCAGTAACACAGTAGTTTGGTTGCAGATTCGTTACAAAGGAAGCAGAATACATACGCTTTGTTGTCTAGGTGTAACAGCTACATGATTGTATTTACAACCCCAAATCAGAAAAAGTTGGGATGGTATGGAAAATGGCAAAAAAAAGAACAAACAATAAACAAAATAACTTTGAATATCTAATTGCAGACAGCAAGAACCTGAGATATTTCATGTTTTTTTTTTCTGGTCAACTTAATTTCGTTTGTTGGAAAACATCCATTCTTGCATTTCAGGTATGCATCACATTCCAAAAAAGTTGGGATGGGGGAAATTTAGGGCTAGTAATAAGTAAAAGATACTAAACAATGATGTGATTTTGAACTGGTGATGTCAGCAAATTATTGTAGTCATTATTTGGTATCATATCAGTATCCATGAAAGGTTGAGTCTAGGAGCAAAGATGGGCAGAGGATCTCCAGTTTGTCAACAAATGTGTTCGAAAATTATTGGAATGTTTAAAACCAATGTTTCTCAAAGAAAGATTGGAAGGGATTTACTTCTACAATGCATAATATCATTAAATGATTCAAGGAATCTGTAGGAATTTCAGTGCATGAAAGGCAAGGACACAAGCCCAAACTGAACACTCATGATGTCTGATCCCTCAGACGGCACTGCATCAAGAAATGTCATTCATCAGTAGCTGATATAATCACCTGGGCAATGGATTACTTTGGCAAACCTTTGTCAAGCACTACAATATAATGTTACATTTACAAATGCTACTTAAAATGTTACTGTGCAAAAAAATAAGCCTTATGTTAACCATGTCCAGAAGTGGCATCAACTTCTCTGGGCTCTGAGATATTTTGGTTGAACCATCACACAGTGGAAATGTGTATTGCGGTCAGACCAATCAGTATTCCAGTTCTTTTTTGGAGGTGAAAAGACCATTGGGAACAAGTCAGAAAACCAGGGTCTGTCATGGTATGGGGTTGAGTCAGTGCCTTTGGCAAAGGTCATTTACACTTCCGTGATGGCATCATTAATGCAGAAAAGTACACTGAGATTTTAGAGCAACATAAGCTGGCTTTGACATCTTTCACATTGATGTCCAAGCATTTTTCAACAAGACAATGCAAAACAAGCCAAATCAGAAAAAGTTTGGACTGAAATGTGCAATTCCCTTTCAGTCTTCCTGTGAGGAACATTGTTTTTGTCTATAATTTACATATGCATTTGTTGAAGAACTGGAGATCCTCTGCCCATTTTTGCTGTCCAAAGACTCAGGCTTTCATGGATACTGCTTTTGTGCTAAATCATGTTTACAATCAGTTGTTGACATCACCCGTTTGATATCGTATCATAATTTAGTTCTTTAGCTCATACCTAGCCCTAAATTGCCCTGTCCCGACTTTGCGTTGCAGGCTTGAAATGAAAGAAAGGATGTTTATTAAGAAATGAAATTAATTTCACCAGACAAAACATTAAATATTTTGGGTTCATATTGTCTGCAATTAAATGAAAATCAAAGGAAATGTAAGGAGCACTGTGTTTTTATTTTTTTATTTGCATTTCTATACCTTCACAGCCTTTTCTCATTTGGGGTTAACCATGGACGCATTGACCATGTCATGTAAATAAAAGCTTTTTTTTTTAAATGTTGGACTTGTATCACTCCTTGTATAATGTTAGCCATGTCTAACCCATGTGTCAGGCCTGTACTGTTGCACTGGACGCTCACTTCTTTTGTGGTTTGTCAATACAATGTGTAGCTGCAGAAGCAGTCATGGTCGTATGTTTCCTGATCCACACTGTGTGTCCGGTGAATGCGCTTCCTACCGGTGAGAGTCGCATCCTGTACTCGCGCCTGTTTGGAGCACAGCAGCTCTTCAGCACACCGAACAAATCCCTGACCACAGAGCAGCAAAGACTGGCTCACAAAGAGACTCTCGGTCTCATAGCCAGGTGAGTTTTTCCTCAGGGGTTCTGGGGTATAACTGTTCAGATGCTCACATGTAATATCCTGACATTTTATCAACAACTTTTAGATTGGGCAGGAATTCACATTTGTAAGGTCTCATTTCTCATATGTACCACCCTGTGCACACGTGTTCTCTGATGTCTCACAACCTGATTCTTCTAGCACTTAGTGCCATCTTATAATGAACCACTGAATTAAAAATAAAGTACAGGTGTATACACAAGTTGTAGGTAAGAAGCCATTCAGACACAGACTGCTTCCACTATTGTCTCGATCATCATTCATTATTGTATTGTGGTAGGTATTTGTATAGTGGAGTTTGGATAGCCCTTATTCGAAATTAAAATAAATAATACATACAGCTATGCTCTCTATAATGACCACCCTATCAATGTATATTCGACCTTTAAAGTCATGACAGTTATTACAAAATATGTAATAAATCTTTTAAACTCCATATGTTGCAGCTGTAAACAGCTGGTCAAATTAAAAAAGTTCAAGCATGTATATTTTAACTGCCATACATATTATTTATGTCACGCTTTGACATTTTGCTTACTTTTTAAAATTTCTTGTGAACTTTACTTGTCAAGTATTCACTGATCCTACTAGCCATATCTGCAAAGCTGATCAAATATTGCACTGGTGGGATGTAATGTTAATTTAGGAAACTGGACCAGCTTTGATGCAAAATAAATAATATTAATTTTAGGCACATGTGGTTTTGCTAAAAAATGTTTTGGTGAAGGGATGTTTTTCTCAGGCTAAAACTTTAATTAATGGGTGCTGTACTATAATACATGTCAAAATTGGAGCTGAACTGGTTATAAAACAACAACAAGTATACTGCATATTGTGGTACTTCTACAACATAGATTTTACCACATTGCACTTGTATTCCATACAGTGTATACTGTAGTATTTTGATTGTTTTCCCATGTCATGTAAATGTGCTATACTGCTGTAACAAATGAATGTCAACTCTGGGGATTCATAATGGCATATCTTATTTTATGTTATAATTATCGCACTAGCCAGGAAATAGCCTAAGGAGCTTGACAACAACAACAACATTATCTTACAATTGTTTTTGTCTGTAATTGTCTGCCTTTTTCGTGGAGTATATCTTTATCCTTACACTGCCAGTGTCTCATTATTTGATTTGCATTTGCTGATTTTGTACACACACCATCTCCACCAACCACTATAGACACCTCTGCTACAGATTAATAAAAAGGGTTGTAAGAAATTGCCTAACCTAAATTGAAGAAAATGAGAAAAAATATCAAACCTTTAATTGAAGTAGATTAGTCTGAAGACAAAAAATCCCTAATCAAAAAATATATTTTTTTCACATTTAAAACCATGTGTCACAATTATTGGCACTGTTGCATACATTGTACAAATTCCCTTTGCCAATAAAACAGCATTTAGTGATTTCTTATAAGATCTTTAAGGTTGTTGTTCAGGGTCTTAGGTCCTCTCTTGTCTTCTCTCTTAAGCTCGCCACACTGTTTTTCAATGGGGTGTTTTTCTGGGGACTGAGATGGCCATGGAAGAAGCTTGAGTTTGGATTCTGTAAATCACTTTTTATTTACATGTTTTGGATTATTGTCCTGCTAGAAGATCTAGTGACCTATTTTTAGTTTCTTGGCAGAGGCAAACAGATTTAGATTTTAAATATCCTGGTATTTCATGGAGTCATTGATGAGGAAAAACACCCCCACAATGTCACAGACCCTCCACGATTCTTAACAGTGGGTATCAGGTTTTTTCAGTGTAGTCATTCTTTTTATGTCAAACCCACCTGTGTTTGTGTGTGTTGGACAAAAGGTCAATTTTCGTATCATCCTAGCATAGAACACAGTTGCAGTTCCAGTAGCATTTAGCAAACTTCAGGCACTTACGATTGTAAAACAGGAAATCAAGCAAACAATAATTATAAGTTATTAACAAACAACAAAAGCTAATATGGGGACATTGACAGAATGTAGAGCAATACATTTCATGTACATTGAACTATATAAGGATGTCTCCATGCGTATTAACCAAAGTAAATAAGCCAAATGCTTGCCTAACCTGAATTCTTACAGTTCCTTATGACAAAGAATAATTCCTTGAGGAAACTTTCAGCACTTTTCTTCCTCATTTGGCAGTTTTGACAGTGCCTTTTCTGGTGCACTGTGCGGATTACTATGTAGCACCACCACATCACCGTAATGCCACATTTGCAGTTTCAAATGACAGAAATCCAAAAAGTGCAACACTTGTGAAATATTTTCATGAGTACACCTGTCAGTTTGTCGAGAGCTGGAAGCACGAAATTTGATGGAGACGACCTTGTAATTCTGTATGCAGGAAAATCCCTGTTATACACTGTCCAGTCACTTTATTATGACAGCCTCCCTGTTTCTCGGTCATCAGTTCGACTTATCACATTTTGTAGTTCACGTTGTAGTTCTACAATTACAGACTGTAGTCCATCTGTTTCTCTACTTACTTTGTTTGGCCCCTTTACTCTGTTCTCTAATGGTCATGACCCCCACAGGACCACCACAGTGAGGTACTATTTGAGTGGTGGTCAACCATTCTCAGCACTGCAGTGACACTGATGTGGTGGTGGTGTGATAGTGTGTGTTGTGCTGATATGAGTGGATGAGACATCACTGCTGAGACATACCGCTGGATGTTGTAAACACCTCGGTGTCACTGCTGGACTGAAAATATTTCACTAGCCAAAAATGTCCAGGCACTAGCATCCTGTGCAACAACAGAGCTTCTGTCTCTGATTTTATATCTACAGGTGGAGTGATTTTATAGTTATGCCTAATAGAGTGGACAGTGAGTGAACACAGTTTTAAAAACTCCAGAAGCACTACTATGTCTGATCCACTCATACCAGTACAACACACACTACCACACCACACCACCACCACCATATCAGTGTCACTGCAGTGCTGAGAATGATCAACCACCCAAATAGTCCATGATCTGTGGGGGTCCTGACCATTAATAAAGGGGACTAACAAAGTATGAAGAGAAACAGATGGACTACAGTCTGTAATTGCAGAACTACAAAGTACTTTTATATGGTAAGTGGAACTGATGAAATGGACAATGGGTGTAAAAACAAGTCAGATGTCAAAATAAAGTGACTAGTCTAACTGAAACAATATGATCACAATTATATTTTTTAAGAAGGCAAAAGCAAAGATTAATTTGGGTAGTACCGTTTAGTGAAAGAGGAAAATGTCCTGCAATGTTCATACTGTATGTTGGCCAACACAACTGGGCAAATTGCCATCTGGGCAATTGTTAAAGGTAGCATGAATATCTTTTGTTGTACTTGATACCGGATAATCCTCCCAGCACATTTTGGGAAAGGGAATAATTTTTATAAAAATGTATGCCATTTTTCCCCTAAGAATATTTCTGATGAGAAAAGGCAGGTGCAGTGACAAAATCTACTACTATTAAACTATAATTCTTATGCAAATAGAAAACTTCAGGTATCAGTGTGTAGTGTAATGATATGGGACATTTGCACAAGCATCAGTGTTTGCAAATTACAATGAAAGTGTACTAGGAATATGGCATTTTGAGTTTGGGTTTAGTTGTCACCTTACCCTAAGTTTCTCTAATCTGACAGGAATGTACGGAGTGCTGTGTGTGTGACCCGGGAGGCATCAGGCAATGTGTGTGTCGAGGTCGGACTTGGTGAGGAGGCCACAGCATTGAGTGAGGCAGAATATGGCGTGTTGTCATTGGGCCAAGGGGAGCCGTTTGCAGGACACTGTGTTGCTTTGTGGCTTGCGGTTCAGACTCTGGCCTTCACTCTCGTGTGTGAACCACATGAGAACCTTCTGCTTGCTGAGGCAACCCTGAGGAACCTGACCCGCCACTGCCTAGAGGAACTGCGCCTACTCGGACCTGGAAGTGAGGTATGTGCCGGCTTGCAGGATGGGGAGTGAGTACTAGAAATGCTAATGTCTAATTGTTTGGGCAGCCATATGCACCACAAACAATAGAATGCAAACAGAAGCTCATGGGGACCTTGTATTAGTACCCCCCTAAACAATTATATCTCTTGTATTGTTACAATCTGGAACTGACCTTTATAGGAATGATATGTTGCGAATCTACATATAGTTAAAAATATTGAAGTGTGAGGACACTAAATATTTAAAAAATATATTAAAAATGTGCTCATATAAAAAACAACAAAGTGCATAAGTATCATCATAAGATGATTTGAGGTTCCCTAATTAATTGGAAAGAAAGCCATTTGAAATCATGTTTGAAGTTTTCAAAAGGCATGTTGGTACTCTGGTCTGATGAGATGAATATTAGGCTTTTTGATGTTGTTGCAGAGCACTATGTATGGCATAAACCAATCACTGCCCAGAACCCTGAGTACACCAGGTGGTGGCAGCATATTATTATGGGGATGTTCTTCATCTGCAGGGAATGGGAAACTGGACAGAGTTAAAGATGGGTGGAGCCAAATACAGGGCATTCCTCAAATAAACAAAAGTTCCAGTCTGCAACAGGCCTGAGAACAAGTTAAACCCCAGAGTTTAATCCGTGACGAGATTTGAAAATTCTTTTTACTAACAGTTTCCGGAAATCTGTCAGAGATTGAGCAATGGGCGTGAATACTTACGTAATGAACAGATGTCTGCTTTCGTGTACAACCTCAAATCAGAAAAAGTTGGGATGGTATAGAAAATGCAATAAAAAATATAAAAATTGGAAGGGATTTGCATGTTTCATTCCTAACTTTTTCTGATTTGGCGTGTTTTGGATTGTCTTGTTGAAAATTGCTCGGACGTCCCTGGAAAAGATGTCATCTTGAAGGCAGCTTATGTTACTCTAAAATCTCAGTGTACTTTTATGCATTAATGCTGCCATCACAGAAGTGTAAATGACCTTTGCCAAAGACACTGACCCAACCCCATATCATAAGTTTGGATGGTCCTTTTTGTCTTTGGTCCAACTTGGACTAAAGACAGGGATGCAGGAATGGATGTTTATTAACAATTATTATATGTATATATATATATATATATATATATATATATTATATATATTATATATATATATCTAGATATATATATATATATATATTTATTTATATATAATATATATATATATATATATTTATATATATATATATATATATATATATATATATATATATATATATATTTATATTTGTTAACTTATATGTGTTTTTTTATGTTTTATTTTTTGTGTGTTTTCCATACCGTCCCAACTTTTTCTGATTATTTCTTCTATCCATTTTGGTCATGTCTGACTCTTGGATACTCCGTAGACCAGTCTTGTACTGATCCACAGAGTTTCACAGTGATGTTTTTATGGAGTAGGTCACCAGGTCTTTCTCCAACCTAACGTAGCCGTAGGGCACATACACTCACACATTCACACACTAAGGCCGCTTTAGAAACACCAGTTAACCTAACACGCATGTCTTTGGAACCCCATGCAGACATGGGTAGGACATGCAGACTCCAGAGTCGGGATTGAACCAGGGATCTTGGAGCTGTGAGGCAACAGTGCTAACCACTGCAGCACCGTGCTGCCTTTTATTATTATACCAGTAATAATTTATTTTTTGCATGTTAGTGTCAGTTCCAAGTTGGTGATCTGAAACCAATAAAATAATTTGATGGCTGTAAAATACTGTGGAGCAAGAATATAAAAATGATTAGCATCAGTGGTCTTTTGCCAATTAAACAGTTAGGACCTTAAACAATAGCACCTTATATGTGAGCACACTCCTATATCAAACACTGCTTTCATCACTACTCATCACAAATGCTCAAGCATTTATAGCTCATCTAACACTTATGCTATCCTATGCTTGGAACTGTTGTCATAGTTTGAAAATGCTTAGCATCAGTACAGAATAATGTTCTTTAAACTTGTAATTTCTCATTGTTGACGTGTTAAATAGAACTAGCACTGGGCCTGAGAGACATTGACAAGAGCCAAATTATGAGCATATCAGAAATTCCAAGCCTTGTGGGGTGCTCCCAGTCAGAAGTGGTGAGTACCTGCTGAGTTGATTCAAATCATGATCCTGCAGCAGGATGTTGGGAACCCAAGGCTCATTGATGTACTACGGCAACGAAGACACGTTTGCACGGTAACGCCTGCCAGACAGAAGGGCTACTATGGCATTAGTCACAGAAATTTTATTGCTGATTATGTAATCACTGTGACAACATGCACAGTGCATAGCACACTGCTGAGTCTGGGGTTACACAGTAAATGGAGTTGAGTGTCAGTACTGGACTGTAGAGCAGTGGAAGAAGGTCAGCTAGAGCATGAGTCTTTTTTTCTTTTACATCACATTATCTAGGTGTGCGTCTGCCTGGGTAAATGATGGCACCAGGATGCATTGTGGGATGAAGATAAGCCTGTCGTGTTAGTGTAATGCTCTGGTCAACATTCTGCTGGAAAACCTTGGGTCCAGGCATTCATATAGACATCAGTTTCCCTTGTGCCATTTTCCTAAACATTGCTGCAGGCCAATTGGCCATAGTGTTTTGCCTCAGTTTTGTATAATAGGGATTTTAAGTATCAGGCCTAATTTTATTAAAAAAGTAGCCAGTTATGTTCTGGTGTGTCTTGCCAGATTACAAGTTATACAGTGGTTCTTGAAAGCTTGTACACCTTTTAGAATTTTTCACATCAGATCATGTCATCAAAATTTCACACAAGTAATAAAAAAGGTAATTATCCAATTTTACATATCTGTGAGTGGCAAAAGTGTGAACCTCAGTTAATATGAAGGTGAAAATGGAGTCAGGTGCTTTCAATAAATAGGATGGCAACCAGGTGTGAGTGGGCACCCTGTTGTATTTAAAGAACATATTCTTTTCTGTTAAAAAGTGTCATCTTCACAGCACCTTTGTGGAAGTGTATCATGGCATGAACAAATGAGATTTCAGAGGACCTCAGAAAAAAAGCTGTTGGTGCTTATCAAGATGGAAAAGGTTATAAAACTATCTCTAAATAGTGTGTCCACCAATCCATAATCAGACAGATTGTGTACAAATTCAATAGCACTGTTACCCTCCCAAACAAGGATCACTGCAATAGCATGGCATGTAATAGTCTGCAAGTTCACAAAGAAATCATCCAAGGTAACCTCTATTCAGCTAATTGGTTAATGTGAGTGGTCATGAGTCCACCTTTCAAAAGAACACTGAATAACATTGGTGTGCATGGCAGGGTTGATGGAGACACCCACTGCACTCCAAAAAGATCATTGCTGCCAGAAGCCTTCTGGGAAAACGTTTTGTGGATGGTTTAGTCCAAAATTGAATATTTTGAATTAAATGAGAAGTGCTATTGGGAACATAAAACACTGCATTCCAGCATAAGAGACTTATCCCATTTGTGAACCATGATTTGAGCCTGTTTTGCTGCATCTGGCCCAGGGTTGCTTACTAGCACTGAGGGAACAAGACGATCCCAAGAGAATGTGGGTCATGCAGCATGACAACAACTCTAAGTATGATTAAAGAAAATGTTGTAGTTAATGTTGTGGAAGGACATGTGAGCAGTTCATGTGAGGAAACCCACCAACAACCCAGAGACGAAACCAGTTACCGGAAATGTTTAGTTGCAGTTATTGATGCACAAGTGGGTCACACCAAATAATGAAAACAAATGGGACTGTGGTAGCCTAGCGGGTAAGACACTGGACTATGGACCAGAAGGTCCAGGGTTCAAATCCCACCTCTGTTAATCTGCCACTGTTAGGTCCTTGAGCAAGGCCCTTAACCCACAACTGCTTGGATTGTAAGACTGTACCAATTGTAAGTCGCTCTGGATAAGGGCGTCTGCTAAATGCTGTAAATGTAAAATGTAAATGTTCATATACCTTTGCCACTTACAGATATGTAAGTGCTTTGTATTCCTCAATAAATAAATGACTATGTATAATAATTGTGTTTAATTTGCAGAAATTTAGAAAATTCTAAAGGGTTCACAAACCTTCAAGTGCCACAGTATATCCCAGGAGCCTTCATTATAGATGTGGTGTTTCCTTGTAGTATTGCTAATTTATAATCTTACTGGGATATTTGTCGTTTTGTACAGCTTAAAATTACAATTATTGGGACTACATAAGGCAAGAGAACATTAACATGGCTTAATTAAGTCTGAACTTTTGTAGAACTGATCATTCAAGCCAGGTTTTCTAAGCACACATCATGAAATACCTGCCTAAATATCCTGTTTTCCCTCCATGAGTAACAAATAATTTGACTCGGCATTATAAGAATGACTACACTGGATGCATTGAAAGATACGGCAGTGTCCTCAAATGGTTTAAACTCATTTTCATATTTTTTTACACAAATGACCTCATACTATCATTGGCTGACAGAACTGTCCTTTGCAGGTGCTGCTAAAAAGCGACCGTGTGGATGCAATGCTTCAAAGAATTCTTCCTCATGGCCAGCTTCTCTTCCTGAATCATCGATTTACGCAAAACATGGACAAAGATTTATCTATCTACATGGGCAAATGACACCCCTAGATAACACTGTTTAAGTGGTCAGTTTGAATCCCTTTTCTTGATTGCAAATACAGAAAGATTAAATATAGCTTTCTACACCGAAATTGTTGACTCTCTAGATGCTATTCTTGTAGCTTGAGTATTTAGATCTTTAAAGTATAATGAAGACACCTCTTTAACATTATCATTTGGTCAGAGAAAACAGGAACATTGAACCAAAATACACTAATCTGACAGTAATGTCTGGCAGATAGTGAGTGCTGGTGACTTGGACACATTTATTTGTGAATGTGTACAACAGTGTCCTGTATATCTGATCTTTCAATTACATGCTGCAGTTAGTGGCACAATTATGATTTTCTGTGTACTCTGTAACATTACCTAAAATAATGCAGCATAATGTGTGTTATCAAACAGTAGCATTTAGAATACAAGGAATATTTTTTAATAAGTCCTATATAAATATTTAGTTTCCTTCTGTGTGCTTCAAGCCAATCCCTGGCCAATGTGCCTCTTTCTACATTAGGGGGCAATGTTGGACCTTCATGTTTGATGAACAGATGGTTTCAGTGAAATTCTTGGCGGTGAATGACAACCTGTCATTTTCTGCTGTCGTTCTTCCATCTGAAATGCTAGAACAGGTATCAGCAGTGTGACTGTGAACAGAGCACTGATTGACAGAGCAGGCGGTTGACATAGAGAAGTTATGTTCATGACTGTGGAGCTTTATACTTCAGTATATAGAGAAGCAAACTTTTAATTGATCAGCTGCTAGTGACAAAGAAAATAAAGATTTGTGCAAGCACGATTTTTCTACCTGTGTGAAATTGGACTGGAACATCCTAATGCATTTAGGATTTAAACATGTTTATAATGCTGTAATTATATCTTGGGGGCTGGAGCCATGTTGACTGTCAGTACATAAAGAAGTGTGTTGGTTGTCTTATTTGAACCATCCTCCAACTAGCTTAGATGCGAAATCTGCTTTTTGAGTGTTAGACAGTTAAGCAGGTGTACCTAATAAAGTGCGCGCGTGTGTGTGTGTGTGTGTGTGTGTGTGTGTGTGTGTGTGTGCGCTCGCGCGCGCATACAGTGGGCCAAAAAAGTAATTTAGTCAGCCACTGATTGTGCAAGTTCTCCTACTATTAGAAAGATGAGAGAGGTCTGTAATTCTCATCATAGGTACACTTCAACTATGAGAGCAAAAATGAGAAAAAAAAAAAATCCAGAAAATCACATTGTAGGATTTTAAAGAATTCAATTGTGAATTATGGTGGAAAATAAGTATTTGGTCAATAACAAAAGTTCATCTCAATACTTTGCCAACAAAGGTTATGTTACAATGACAGAGGTCAAACATTTCCTGTAAGTCTTCACCAGGTTTGCACACACTGTAGCTGGTATTGTGGCCCATTCCTCCATGCAGATCTCCTCTAGAGCAGTGATGTTTTGGGGCAACATGGACTTTCAACTCCCTCCACTAATTTTCTATGGGGTTGAGGTCTGGAGACTGGTTAGGCCACTCCAGGACCTTGAAATGCTTTTTACAGAGCCACTCCTTCGTTGCCCGAGCAGTGTGTTTGGGATCATTGTCATGCTGGAAGACCCAGCCACGTTCCATCTTCAATGCTTTCCCTGATTGAAGAAGGTTTTGGCTTAAAGTCTCACGATACATGGCCGCATTCATTCTTCCCTTAACACGGATCAGTCGTCCTGTCCCCTTTGCAGAAAAACAGCCCCAAAGCATGATGTTTCCACCCCCATGCTTCACAGTAGGTATTGTGCAACTCAGCATTCTTCTTCCTCCAAACACAGCGAGTTGAGTTTTTTACCAAAAAAGTTCTATTTTGGTTTCATCTTACCACATGATATTCTCCCAATCCTCTTCTGCATCATCCATATGCTCTCTGGCAAACTTCAGATAGGCCTGGACATGTACTGACTTAAGCAGGGGGGCATGCCTAGCACTGTAGGATCCGAGTCCCTCTTGGCGTAGTGTGTTACTGATGGTAGCTTTGTTACTTTGGTCCCAGCTCTCTGCAGGTCATTCATCAGGTTCCTCCGTGTAGTTCTGGGATTTTTTCTCACTGTTCTCATGATCATTTTGACCCCACAGGATGAGATCTTGTGTGGGGCCCCAGATCGAGGGAGATTATCAATGGTCTTGTATGTCTTACAGTTGCTCCCACAGTTGATTTATTCATACCAACCTGATTACCTATTGTAGATTCACTCTTCCCAGCCTGGTGCAGGTCTACTATTTTCTTCCTAGTGTCCTTCGACAGCTCTTTGGTCTTGGCCATGGTTGAGTTTGGAGTCTGAATGTCAGAGGCTGTGGACAGGTGTCTTTTATACAGATAACGAGGTCAAACAGGTGCCATTAATATAGGTAACGAGTGGAGGACAGAAGAGCTTCTTAAAGAAGAAGTTACAGGTCTGTGAGAGCCAGAAATCTTGCTTGTCTGTGGCTGACCAAATACTTATTTTTTACCATGATTTACAATTAAATTCTTTAACAATCCTACAATGTGTTTTCCTGGATTTTCTTTTCTCATTTTCTCTCTCATAGTTGAAGTGTACCTATGATGAAACTTACAGATCTCTGTCATTGTTCTAAGTAGGAGAACTTGCACAATCAGTGACTGACTAAATACTTTTTTGCCCCACTGTATGTGCGTATAAGCGTTGTCTCGATAGACATAGAAATATTCAATTTTTTTTCGCTACGAGGGTTTCGATGCGATATGACCTGTGAATCGAATACATTAAGATTTCTTAAAAAAAAAAAAAAAGAAAAACTTGACTGAGCCGGGTGTTTTTTTTCGTCAACCTGCAGTCATAGGCCGTTCAGGCATTACAGGTGTTACAGATGCGACATCTAGCGGCAGATTGTTTAAAAGCTTCTGTCCTCCATCCAGATGCCCACGAGAGATTTTAAGCATTGCACAGCATCAGGTAAGCTTGATGTTATTTTTGTTAGTGATTAACTAGAAACTCAAATATAATAAATAAGTTTTCATTATTATACTGCAAAGCTAGAGAGAATATGGAGACAAATCCTTCAGAAGAGAGTGTGGACCCTTAGGTGCCTGGACCATGCCCTCCAAAACAGAAATCAGCAATGGCAGAGGTCTTTGGTGAAATTATTATTATTTTTTAAACCCCAGCAAAGCAGGCCATGTTCCAAGCTTGCAGAGCAGGAAGTTGTATTTTCCTCCTTGATCTCTACATTAGAAAGGAAATTAAAATCACATTTATTTCGTCATTTTGTATCGAAAATATTATCATATCGTGTGTGTGTATATATAATATAATACAAACACACGTGTATATTTATCAGGGGTGCAACGATACAGAGAGCTGAAAGCAAAGGTTCACATGCTTTTGCCATTTTCTTTAATAAACAAATGGCCAAGTATAATATTTTAGTCTCATTTGTCTAACTGGGTTCTCTTTATCTACTTTTAGGACTTGTGTGAAAGTCTGATGATGTTTTAGGTCATATTTATGCAGAAATATAGAAAATTCTAAAGGGTTCATAAACTTGAACACCACTGTATGTGCAAACACATGTTAATCAAATAAGCTTAAAACATTCACCCAACTCGTATAGCAATATTGAGGGCAAAATTAAAACACAGATGATTATTTCAGTGGAAATAATTAAAAAATGCCTTTGGTTCTACAAACACAATTATTGCAGAAATCATTGACGTTTTCTCAGCATATTTGGATCTGCCTCAACTGTGAAATGTGTTATTCAGTTTTCTAATGAATGTACTAAATCAGTAATATTTTTCTGGCTTCTATAACTGCTCAACATAATCACATTTATATTTGGGTTTAATGTGTTTTTTTTCTGCACTGTATTAATTATTTTATATTAAATTAACTCTAACGCTCATGACTGTATGTTTCTAGTTGTGCGAAAATCTGGATAATTGACCTACCTGATGTAGCTTGTATTATCTTCCTCCTTTTACCTTACATTTGTCTCAGGAAACGGCTTTCTCTGAAAATAAAGAATTCATAATTTACCAACCATTCATGTTTGTTTTTTTCCCCATTTGGACTTATCCAAACAGTTTTTACTTTGAAAGTGAAATGTTTTCCTCCTTTTTGGATAAATGTATGCCAGTATTCTCTCAGTACTCTTCAGAACAAATGGAACAACAAAACCTAGATTCTGTGTGTTTGAGCTCTAAACTGGCAGCTTGGGTCTAAATCTGAACTTCAAATGCTGAATTAATTTGAGAAATGCTCACGTACGTCGTCTTTAGTGTCTTCTTGGTGCCTGTGGGTGGCTTTGGATGTCTCCTCTTTCTGTTTTTATCATTAAGAACCACTGAGGGGTTCACATGACTGTTAAATTAATGTACCTTTCGCCAGCATCCTTGGACCAGGTGGAAGAAAAGGAAATAAAATGGCTTAGCTTTCAGATCCTCCCACAACCCTCTCCTCCAGACTAGCTAAGCTCAGAATCATGCTTCTTTTAAGATATTTACTTTATAATGCTCAAACAAAACTTGGGAGTTAAACTTTTAGTTGGTGAATTTTTTTAGTCTAAGCCATCTTTGAAAGACTGGAGAGAATCTCAAGAGTAAGATCCCCTGTGTCAAAAGAGCATTTTAATGAAAAGTTATTTTTTCTGGATTTTATAAGGTCAGTATTCTTACATTATTGTGCTGTTTATTATTCTATTCTGCAGTTTCTATATAATCCTGGTGCAAGCAAACTACATGTCACTTTATCATCAGTGAGTGACTTGGTCCTCATTAGCTTTAGTGGTGGCTGTATTGTGTGGAGAAATGTCATTACAGTTGTGAACACCTGATGTATATAGACACATATGCAAGATTAGTTACATTTAATTAGGCACATTACATTTGGTATATTTGGTAGATGCTGAAGTATTGTTGTTTACAGAAATGTATATATACAAATATTTTGAAGTCAAAATGAAAAATAAGGGAAAGAAAAAAAGACATTTGTATTGTTAGCCGTGGTTGGCCAGACCCTGGAGTTGTGTACAGAACAAATATAATTTGTGTTGTGCAATATGGGTAAGCAGAAGAATAGAACAAAAAGTGGCAAAATGGTGCTGTTGGTGGAAGAAAAGGGAGACCTTTTAATGGAAGATGCTTCACTTTGTCCCATCGAAATCTTACGAGATTATTTGAAACGCCCAAATAGGCCCTTTCAATCTCTAGCTGAACTGCACACCAGTTTGCAGGCCAAAACCTACAGACAGACAATGTTTCAAGACAATGGTGTTTGACAGCATTGGAGGTGTAACCAAATGTGACTCATTTAGTCCACCAAAATGCCAAATCCCAAGTTTATTCATAACTTAGAAAAATGTTGGTTTTACAATCATTTACATACATAAATACAATAATTTTGTTGCAAATACTTGGTTTCAGCTATGTCGTTCAAGTTCAGAAACTAATTGTAGTCCTAATACCTCAATTTGCCGCTTCGATCAACTAATCGGTAACATCAACTGGATGGTAGGAAATCCTGAGAGGACTTTTAGTTTTTCAAGCTGATATTATACACCTCTGGCCTGTAGTCTGGAATAAGGAAGTGTTATGTCGGTAGCAATTTCACAATGGCCTGATCCAAAAAACTCTCCATGGAAAGATGGCAGTATTAGAAGCATATTACATCAGCACTAGTAGCTGATGTTTCTGAAACACACCATCAGCAGCCACTATGACATGGTATTAGGTTAATATAGTTTGCAAAATGGTATTACAAAACATAATTTTTAAATTTTATGACGGAGATTATTATCAGACAATCTGAAACAAACACTCTGGAGCTAATATTTTACTTTATGTTGTTATTTTTACTGTTAAGATTAACTGGCTATGTTACAGTTGGGTCTGTCTTATAAACGTAAATAACAACTAGTGACTGGTGAAGTGAGTTATAAAGTAAGCTGTCTAGTTAATGTGACGTGCAGTTTAACCTACATTATTGAGGTCTGATTGCTGTGAATGCCTCAGAGGATTCTTTTATATTATGCTGAAGGACATGTAGGGTGAGTTTTGTGTGAAATAAACTTCCAAGACATTTTAAGAGTTATGCTAATATGATCTGTTCCTTTCTCTGTGTTTCCAATACCTTCCTTTATTTTTCTGTTAAGACATTCTTTTCCCTTTAATGTTTGTGTGTTAGCATTGCAGCAGAGCTGAAATCTGTCAGTCTCTGTGACTGTTATGTATTTACATATTTTACATAACACAATGTCAGTTTGACATTGCTTAAGTTATAATGTGCATACACCAAGATTTGTGGGCATTTTCTGTGACATTACTATGCAGTGTTGTATAATAAATATGTACTATAGTCTTTCTTGAGGAAATGTAAATATAATTTTCTGGAAGAAAAATGACCTCTAAGTGACACACTATGACATGACTTTAGAAGTTTAAAATGTGGCTTTTTGGTCTGTGTTGGTCTCTATCCACTGAAGGATGAGTTGGGTGGATAACCTTGTTCATCTTATCAAATATGTGATAGGTGAACCTGATAAGATGAGTTTGTCTGTGAGTTTATTTCTGTTTTTTTTTTACTATTAATACACCACAGAATTTTAATATCTAGTAGTCAAGCTAACTGTTTTGTCATGCTGTTAATTAATGCAGGGAAACTATGTGTGTTAATGAATGTGATTAGTATTCAGCAGTTGGTATTTAATTACTCCAAATATGTCTCTGTCAGAGCACACAATTAAAGATAAGAATTAATTTCTGAAAATATTCTCTCATACTCTCTCATTTTCTCTCTCCCTCTCACACACAAAACTGCATATAAGCTTATTACAACAAAACACTAATGGTACATGTAGACAATTAAATGTATTTTACTTAGTCTATTTACAGTGGTGATATTAGCAGCTCTGGTGGCTCAGTAGGGAGATTCAGCTGCTGGGGGTGCACGTGTCAGGGCACTCATAGCGCCGATCCCAAGCTTGCATAAATGGGGAAGTTGCATCAGAAAGAGCATCAACGCAAAAGCAGTGTCATATCTAATATGCAGATCAGGATGATCCACTGTGGCGACCCCTAATGGGAGCAACCTGAAGAAGAACAGCATCAACATTTGGAGTGCTGGTACTGAAGAAGAGAAGATTAATGTACAACCTGACAATCCATGTTTTTGAACATTTCTGATGTTTGCTGTATTATGTTAACATTGTCAAAAATATAAAACACTTCAAAATGCCAGTTTGTTTGAAGACATGGAACACAGATTGATAGGTTCATTTCATGTAACGCTTACTTGGAATGATTATTTCACCTGTTTCTATGGATACTGCATTGTAAATGAGTTTGTCACTAGTCTGCACTTTGTAGGAGCAACTGCCATGCGGGCTGCAGTCCAAAATGCAAATTGATGTTATTCTAAATGGTACAAGAAAGTAGTAACACCGACAACAGGTGGATATACTATTTAGCAATTTGTAATTTGAGTAGATTTCTGTATAAGGACTGAATAATTGTAGTCATTAGCATTTATATTTAACTAATTCGCTACCCATTTCAAAAGTAATTAAATCTTTGTAATTAGCAGGGATGCTTATTTTGTTGACTTTGTGCGAACTGTACACAAACCAGGAGGGTTTACCACTCTATACACGACACTCAACACATTTAATTACCACATTTAGATCCCACATACCTCACTTCTTCTTTCGGCTTCTCCCTTTATGAGGGGTCACCACAGCGAGTTAAACGTTTCCACCTCACCCTGTCCTCCACATCCTCTACTCTCACCCCAACTCCCTGCATATCTTCATTTACCACAACCATATAACTCCTCCTTTGGTTATTCCTCTCGTCTCTGCCTGGCAGCTCCATTCAACATCCTCCCACCAATCATCCACTATCCCTCCTTGAACATGTCCAAAACATCCTCAGTCTTCCTCTCAAATTTGTCTCCCAATTTTCACAACCTGTGCTGTCCCCTCTGATGATCTCATTTATAATCCTGTAACCTAGGACACTCCTAAAAAAGAACCTACAAAATCTTACGTTCTGCACCTCCAGCTATGTTCCTGTCTCTTTGTCAGTGCCACTGTCTCTAAGCCATAAAACAAGGCTGGTCTCACACTCTCTTATAATCTTCCTTTCACTTTGCTGCGGACCCCTTTTGTCACCACAGGCACTCATGGACAAACTCTCTACACCCCACCCATCCGGACGTACTCTCTTCTTTACCTCCTTTCACACTCCACATTTCATTGGGGACAGTTGATCCCAAGTACTGAACTCTGGGACCTTTGTGACCAATGACCCTGTTAGCCTGGACTGTTCACCTGCCCTCCCCTTTTAGACACGTGTACTACTAATGGTTCTGTCTTACTACAGGTGACTTCATTCCTTCCTTTTCCAGTTATACCTCCACTCTCCAAGTCTCTTCTACCTGTTGCTGTTCACTACAGAGCACAGTGTCGTCTGCAATCATCATAGTCCACGGCGATATCCTGTCTGACTCATCTGTTAGTCTGTCCATTCAACAGAGCAAAATACGAAGGGACTCGGGGCCGATCTTGATTGCAGTCCCACCTCTACCTTGAAGGATCTGTCACTCTACAGCACATTCACACTGTTCTCATACCATGTCTGAACTAATCTACGTACTTTCAGTCACTCGAGACTCCTCATACACCAACCACAGTTCCTCCTTTGCACTCTGTCAAAGCTTTCTCAAATCCACAACAGACGCAGTGTAGATCTTTATGACCCTCTCTATACTTCTCCAGCAGCAGTCTCAAAGCAAAAACGCTTCCCGTGGTGCTCTTCCTTGCATGAAACCATACGTTGTTCACACACTGTCACCCCGTCGAGCCTAGCTTCCACAACTCTCTTCCCAAATCTCATTGTGGGGCTCATCAACTTTATGCCCCGCATGTAAGAGGCAACAAATCTGTACATCAAACCTTCTGCTAAAATCGGTACAGTAAACTTTTTCCTCCAGTCATCGGCTTACTCTCATCACCGAATTCCATGAATAATTCTAGTCAAAAACACCACTCCAGCTCGCCGAGACTTTCCATACCTCAACAGGTATGTCATCAGTCCCACTGCCTTTCCGTTCTTTCATCCTTTCAAGCTTTCCTAACTTCGTCCTTGCTAATATTGCTACATCCTGTTCCACAATTTTACGCAATCCAACCTTCTTTCCCTTTCATTTTCTACATTCATTAACTCTTCAAAATACTCCTTCCATCTTTCCCTCACCCTCTCCTTACCTGTCAGTACATTTCCATTTCTATCCTTGATCACCCTGACCTGCTGCACATCCTTTCCAGCTCTATCTCTCTGTCTCGCCAGCAGATACAACTCCTTCTCTCCTTCCCTACTGTCTAACCTTTCATATAACTCATCGTAGGCCTTCTGCTTGGCCTTTGCTATTTCCCTCTTTGCCCTGTGCCGCATGTCCTTGTACTCCTGCTACTCTCTTTAGTCCTGTCCCTGTCCCATTTCATCTTTGCTGTCCTCTTTCTCTGAATAACCTCCTGCACTTCCTTGTTCCACCACCAGGTTTCCTTTTCATCCTTTGCCTGTCCAGAAGACACATCCAGTACCTTTCTACCTGTCTGTCTAATTACTGTTGCTGCTACTACCCAGTCATCTGGGAGCTCTTTCCTATCACCCAAAGCCTTTCAGCTCCTCTCTGAACTCCTTACAACATTCTTCCTTTCTCAACTTCCACCATTTGGTCCTCTGCTCTGCCTTTGTCCTCTTCCTCTTCCTAACCACCAGATCCATCCTGCACACCACCATCCGATGCTGCCTAGCTACACTCTCCCCTGCCACTACCTTACAATCACCAATCTGTTTTAAGCAACCTCTTATACATAGGATGTAGTCTACCTGTGTGCTCCTCCCTCCACTCTTATAAGTCACCCTATGCTCCTCCTTCTTTTGGAAATATGTGTTAACCACCACCATCTGTCGTTCTAGGTTCCTATCCTTAACACCAAACCTGCCCATCACTTTCTCATCTCCTTTTTTACCAACATGACCATTGAAATCTGCACCAATCACCAGTCTCTCCTCCCTGGGAATGCTCTCAACCACTTCATCTAACTCCCCCCAGAATCTCTCTTTCTCCTCTAATTCACAGCCAACTTGTGGTGCATAGCCACTAACAACATTCACCATTACGCCCTGAATTTCCAGCTTTAAACATATTATTATATCTGACACCCTTTTCACCTCAACGACATTCTTTACATAGTCCTCCTTCAGGACCACACCAACTCTATTTCTCTTCCTATCCACACCATGGTAGAACAGTTTAAACCCTGCACCAATGCATCGAGCCTTGCTACCCTTCCACTTTGTCTCCTGCACACACAAAACATCGACCTTTCTCCTTTGCATCATATCAGCCAGCTCTCTACATTTCCCTGTATCGTCCCTACATTTAGGGTTTGCCACCCTTCGGCAAACAGTAGTCCAATTTCCGCTGGTACCCGTTTGCGACCAGTACCAGTGGCGGTCGTTGTTAACCTGGGCTGCGACCGATCCGGTATGGTGAAATTATTATGAACTCGCATACTTTATTTGGCAAATGTTTTTCACCGGATGCCCTTCCTGACGCAACCATTTATCCGGGCTTGGGACTGGCACTAGAAATACCCTGTCTGCACAATCTAGCGGCTGGTTTGCCACATACCTCACTGATTATGTATAAATTGCAGGTAACATAGGAAGCTATGTGTTTTGAGGTTGGAGCTGCCGGACCTAGCGGTGGACTGCATACCCATTACATCAAATATGAACAAATCAATATTTAGTATGCCACAGCCAGTTCCCACTGAATATTCAGTACACAGGAGCATAGTGGCACACACTGAAGTGCAGTGTGGGAGAGTGGAAGATGTAAAGCAGTTAAATGTTCTGCTCATTCCGAATGCAAGGAAAAAACCTTGTTATTGCATCTAGTAGCTGAAGACTTTCCCAAGCCATTGTGACATGGCTCAAATGTAAAGTAAACAAAAGTGGTACATTTAGTCTTCTACATCTATTTAAATCACAATTAGAATGTACTTCCAAGAGCAGTTTTATTTAGAAGTGGACTGTGGTAGCCTAGCGGTTAAGGTACTGGACTATGGACCAAAAGGTCCAGGGTTCAAATCCCACCTCTGCCAAGCTGTTGGGTCCTTGAGCAAGACCCTTAACCCACAATTACTTGGATTGTAAGACTGTATAAATTGTAAGTCGCTCTGGATAAGACTGCTAAATTCTGTAAATGTAAACGTAATGTAGAAGTGCAGTAATTTTACTTTTTATTTTTACTCTATTACCTTCTGTCATGTCTTTTTGTGTGGTTGAATCTCAGGCAGTGAGAAATTATGCTGTACATGGTCTAAGCATCCTTATGCATTATGTGGATAGAATACTGTATGGAAAAAGATTTTTCCAGTTTGGCCTGCATTTTAAATCTATCCACAGAAAGCACATGTTCATAACTACACATGTATGAAAATGTGCTTTCTGGAGATAATAGATTAAACTGGGTGAAGAAATAAAACTAATACGAGGTTTAATTTCATCCTGACATTAATGTTAAAATTATCATTTATTTTCTTGTGATTTTTTTGAAATCTTATTTTACACGCTGTGGTTTTGGCACATATGCCCATATGTTCACGCTGTAGTCATCTAAAATAACATGCTCATTAAAATTGAAAAGCATTTAAGTAGTAAACTTGTTTAATGTTAATTTGACAGCCCTTGTCTATGACAGCATGTTTACACCTGAGAAGTTTATATTCTGTATGATTAATGCATGTTATTACATGATTTTAATTTTCCTCCATTTATTTACAGTATTTTTTATACAATCTTTGTAACAAACTTGTCAAGTAGATTTGTGTGTTATTTGAGATTATATTTACTGATAATTTCCATCAAGCTTTATTTATTTAACGCACTGGTTCTGATATAACAAGTATTCGTCAGTTGATCCGCATGATACATTCATGAAATGATGCAAGGATAGGCAATGCTTAATATTTGATAAATGTAAAAAAGTTGCATTGTTTAAATAAATTCATTTGTTTTAATGCAAACAGTACACACTCAGAAAATAACAAGATGTGCATCTCATAACCTGCCCTGTAATAAATTATAAAAGTGGATATCAACCAGTGAAATATAAGATACAGGGTCAAATCAGTGATTTTAATAAATGCTGTGTTACAAAAATATATAATTTACGTAAATATGTACATTTATGTAAATACACAAAGTAAAGTTGTAGTACAGTATGCTGTATGCTTGTATCCTACACATCTGATCTTTGTGAATGTAAGAGGTAGTGAACTTGTATTTGTGAAGACTAGTAAAGAGAATAGAAAAAGGTTTATGAGTTAAATGTATAGTTACAGTTACAGTTAATGTATAGTTACAGTGTGTGTGTGTGTATATATATATATATATATATATATATATATATATATATATATATATATATATATATATATATATGAGTATACTATATGATCAGAAGCTTCTGGACACTGTTTCTAATTATTGATCTCTGTTATTTCAGCCATGCTCACCCCTAACAGGTTTATAATAGAAAGTACTCAGGCATGGAATCTCCATAGACAAAACAGTGGCAGAACAATGGGATGTACAAAACACCTGAGGCACTCTAAATAAGGTTTCAGTTCATCATACTTCTGCCCTACCCTCCTAAAACAAAGTTCATAAAGAAATCATTTGCCAATTTTTTGATGGATAACCTGTGCACAGAGCCCTAACCTTAACTTCGTCAGACACCACTGAGATTAACTGTAATTCCAGTAGAGAGCCCGGGCTTATTCTCCAACATATTGTGTCGCAACCTTACAATCATGTTCCAAAGTCTAGCAGAAAGCCTTCTCAGAAAAGTGAAGGCTGTTGTAACAGCAAGCATGGTGGATCTATACTGTACAAATATTTGGCAATATATTATGGTGTAAAGATGGTATATAGATGTTGAGAGCTATTTGGAGTGGAATATATGGTATTTAGCTAATAACTTGTCTATAAGTTGAGTACTCACTGACTCTCAGGGAATGGGTGTATGTCTCATTTTTGAAATGAAACCTTGAGAAACTTGTAATTATGTCAGATGGTACTCTATCGAATACACTAACCGGACACTTTATTAAGTACACCTCCTTGTTTCTACACTCATTATCAATTTCATTTTATCAGTTCCATTTACCATATAGATGCACTTTGTAGTTCTACAATTACAGACTGTAGTCCTTCTCTTTCATATTTGTTAGTCCCCTTGACTCTGTTCTTTAATGGTCAGGACTCCACAGACTGAGTACTATTTGTATGGTGGATCATTCTCAGCACTGTACTGACACTGATGCGGTTTTGGTGTGTTAGTGTGTGTTTTGCTGGTATGTTTGGATCAGACACGACACTGCTGCTGGAGTTTTTAAACACTGTTTTCACTCACTGTGCACTCTATTATCCACACTTATCATATTGCTTCACCTTGTAGGTGTAAAGTCAGAGACAGTAGCTTATCTGTTGTTGCACAGTTTGTGTTAGTCATCCTCTAACCCATCATCAGTTCTTACAGAACATTGCCTACAGGATGCTGGTGGCTTTACATTTTTGGGTGGTGGAAAATTTTCAGTCTAGCAGTGAGGTCTTTCAAATCTCCAGCAGCACTGCTGTGTCTGATCCACTCATACCAGCACCACGTCAATGTCACTGCAATGCTGAGAATGGTCAACCACCCGAATAGTACCTGATCAGTGCTGGTCCTGACATTAGAGAACCAAAGTAAAAGGGACAAACAACGTATGTAGAGAAACAGATGGACTACAAAGTGTATCTACATGGTAAGTAGAATTAATAAAATGGACTATGAGTAAATAAACAAAGAGGTCTATCTAATAGAGTGCATGTTGGGTATATATTAGTGTTTAGCATGTGTTCTGCGTGGACTCAGGGGTTAATTAGTTAGGGGGCTATGTCCTGTAATGTTTCTATGCTCTGTAGTATATGCTGTGGAGTTTGCTCTGTTGTTATTCTTCACAAAATGGCTTTAGAAGACTGGATAATGGAAAAATGCTGGTTATTCATCACCATGTCTTCTCCCAGAGAGTGAGCAAGCGAGAGAGAGTTGGTCAGTAGACTGATAATTGTATTTAAATGAAGATAGAGAACCCAGCTCCTCCTCCCAGCCCATTTGTTGCTCAGTGCAGTGGAGATGGTACTCTCTCTCTGTTTTTCCCTATCTCTCTCTGTCTCTGAGACATGTTTATCTCGGAATACATAAATCAGACCTCTGGCTCACAGATGGTTCACTGCAGCAAAGTATTGGGTGGACATGTTTGTGTGTGAGAGTGATGTCACATTGTTCTGATTGATTTTGTTGTTGATTGGCGACACAGGGGCCATCTGTGGAGTCCTGGTGTTTGCAAAGAAAAGAATAGAGGGAGAGTGCATTTTACACCCATTACTTGCAGAGTGAGACTATTTTTCATGTTAGTCTCAAACCAGAACTAGTGCATTGTAAAATGAAGGAGTTCAAAGATTGTTGGCAGAGTGTTCATATGCAGGTAAAAATAAAAATTACATACTTGAAACCTTACTACACTATAATCAGACATGGTTCTCCATCAAAAACAGTTTAAAGGGTAATAAACAGTGGTACAAGTACGCTATAAACGCAGCACCAGACTTTGTAGAAAGCCCCAGCCGGCATTTAAACCCAGACCTTCAGGGAATGCCATATCTAGCCGCTGGCTCTTACCACTTAGCCACTACATGCCATTGTAAATATAGTAATTACTGACAATTTCTGAAAACTTCATGACATACAGGCTAAAGTAAAGTACTGTTCCTTTTCAGAGACACAGTGTGTGCTTTGAGGAAGACAGACACCAGTGTGTCCATGTAAGGAATCGGTCAGCATCTTGCCAGTGTTGTTATGAACATAGCAGGACACAGCTCTCTCAAGCTATACTGTCCTGCAAAGCATAAATATTATATGTGGAAGAGGCTGGCTTCAGTGTTTCTAAAAGATGGTGACGGAGAAGAAGTTTAATAGGGAAAGGGCCACATCATATGCCAACATGACTGTGTGCAGCAAGCGCATTTACTGTTGCACAAATTCCAAATTGGCTGTACAACACAGAATTCTGTTCCTGGATGACCTCCATGGAAGGCTGGTGCCTGAAGATTAAATGGGTCAGGTGCAGTCACACATGCAAAACATTGTGATGGCATAAGACAATATAGCATTTCACTGTTCCCATGCAGTTACAGAACAGTTTGCAGCCATTCTCTGATGGTCTACATGTTCCTTCTCCCATAATCACTATTCCTTAACACCGTAGTAGAAATATTTCCTCATGGAGGTGCAAGGTGTATGATCACACTCCATATGAATTTATATCCCTACTGGTGACGAGCTCAGCTGATGATTGCCAGGTTTGAATCAGTCATGCTAAAAATGCCAGCATGTTAGCGAAAGATGGCATTAGGTGTGATGTAGAAGAGAACGTTGCATAATTATGCAGACTGGGAAGTATAGGCATTTATCTATGACAGATCTTTTTATTGTTTTTTTTCTTTGCAATGAAGATATAAAATTCTTCTGTGTAATGGTGTTTTTTCTGTTTTGTAATACATTCTTGACCAAAAGCTGTCAACTATTAAACATGACTAAAGAAAACATTTGCTTGCCACACTAATTAAACCATGAAACAAATAATTATTTTCTACTATGAAGTAATCAGTTGTCAGTGATTTTAGATTGTGGTTGTGGCTGTGACTGACATCATTTTTATATTAGATGAAAATCATCACTGGCGTTTTCATGGGAGTCTATTTGCTGTGTTTAGGTAGTGCATTTTGGGCATGAAATTGACTGTTGTGGGAAGACCATGTTTTTGGAGAGAGATGGACAAAAAGGTTTGAAAAACTTTTTTAGAATGAAAAAACCCTTGATGTTGTTTTAATGCATATGTCTTCACTGTTATCTACAAATAGAACTTAAACTTGATTCTTCTTTTTTAAGTAGAAATTAAAATTACTATTAGACATGTCTCATATATGACTGTAATTAAAACCTGCAGCCACAGTGAGGTTTTGCAGAAATGAGTGAAGATTGCTGCTTGAATACAAACATTGCATGTTTACCAAAAGCAAGAACAACCTGCTCACTCCCACCCTTGCAATGCCTGATGTTATCCATTACAAAACAGATTTAATTAGTATAAGATGTAAGCATGGATGCTTATTGCACTGTTGTAAAATAAAGGAACAGGTATAAAGTAAGAATCCCCCTGAAAACGATTACTGTCAAGAGGTTACAGAGTTAAACTGAGGTAGCTCCCTCCCCCGGCTCACTGCAGGGGTGGCCACAGTGATGATGGTGGAGCGAAGCAGCCACTTGATGATGATGACCAATAACCATGCAGTGTTGGTGGCACACAGCATCGGCTTGACAACAGACCAGTAAAGCTAAGCTCCAGTGGCATTCACCCCATCAGCATTCAGAGTTCAGCACAGGCCCGTCCACCTACAATGCAACAGTCTGTGGGAGTGCTACAAGGCTCCATTACACGTAGTGGCTCAATGTTAGAGCTGGACAGTGGCGACCGTGGCTATAAAACTCACTTTAGCACCAAAGGGAAAAGCACTCCAAAATTCTTCTGGATCTAGCAGCATATCAGCACAGCAATCTCAGTGCTCTTCAAGCAGCTCTTCTCTGGCATTTCGAGTAGATGCCCACCACAGTCATCCAGTCATTCAGAGGTTTCAAGAATGGCAACATGAGAAGGGCGAGATGGTGAGTCTAACACAGAGTTGAACATACAGCAGTAGCATATCACCACAAAAAAAGATAATAGAGATGGTGGCTGCCACTGTCATTTCCACTTGCTGTGCTTGTCATCATCATCACCATTGGAACTGCTGTTCCTAAACAGGACTCATATCCTTTGCCACATATGGATGACACACAGGAATGGTTTGCCAGGTCCTTTGGAATAGCTCGCTGGATATCTGCAGTGCCTATTGGTACTGAAAAAAGACATCTTTGAAAAGACATTACTTTACCCTCGTGGATTGCTGCACTAAAAAAGTTCCAGTTTGTGGAAGCAGTGCAGTGTTCAGTGGAGAGGTGTAGTATGGTGGAGACCTCAAAGCCATACTATCCACACAACATCAATTAATTTCACCAGGCACAGAACATGCAGCTTGCCTTGCTCCGTCGTGGGTTGAGACTTGGCAGAAGCCAGAATTATCACCAATGACACCTCATAGACCAACCCTGAAAGCTTATTACTCACAGTGGGACTACCTCCGGAAGTGAGACAGGGTGTTGTACTGCCTCTGGAGGGAACCCATTGCACAAGGTGCGGTGTGGTTGCTGTTGGTGCTGTGGAAGATGTGTGGTGATGTGCTTCAAGGAGCCAAATGGGGGGTTAAACACTTTGGTGTCTCAATAGATCTCCACCATCTTCTGGAACCATGTTTGTCCACTGATGCCATGTGTTCAAGACCTAGAAGGGACCAGTCAAAGCATTTGTACACATCACTGTTGATGCTACAGTCTGGCATGCCTATGGAGTGGATAGCTGTATAACTGTTAAAGGGAATGGCTACATCATTGTCTCTTTGGAATATTTTACAAAATGGTCCAAAGTGCAGATGGTCCCAGATCAGAGTGCTGCAACTACATCTGAGCGACTTCTGAAAAGCTTCTTCTGCAAGTTCAGGGTTCCTGAAGAACTCCATATTGACCAAGAGCAGAGTTTACGAGGCACAAGACATAGGAGAAATGTACAAGTGGCTAGGGGTCTGAAAGACTTGACCCATGTTGCTCCATCCATAAAGCAATGGGTTAGTGATGAGGTTCAACCAAATGCACTCCACTCAGCTTGCTAGTGATGAGCCAGCACCAGCCAGGCACCTGCCTCTGGTGTTGCTGGCTTGTTCAGTATCCATTCAGGAATCCTTTGGATTCACGCCAGCCCAGTTAATGTTCAGGGGCAAGCTTTGAAACCCCTTGGCACTAGCATTTGAGACCCTGCCCAAAGAAGATGTGAGCACAAGCTCCATTACTGAGCATGTGCGCAGTCTCCAATTCCATATGATGGCTGTGCAATGGCTGGCCAGCAGTGTTAATTTCGTTGACGAATGATTTTCATCAACGACCCTTTTTTACTAATGAAAATGAGACAATGACTAAATTAAAATTAATGAAAAAAGACAAAAAAAATAAAATGAAATGAATTGACACTTTTTTCAACGAATAAAAACGAAATGAAAATGTATGGCAGTGATGACATCCGATCAGATTTGATTTAGTTTTGTGGAAGGTGGGGACAAGTTAGAAAAAGATCCAAACATAACTTTAGCATATGTGGAAAGCCGGGACAAGTTGGGTAGCGATCCAATCAGTAATGCGGTAGGACGAACACATTTGATCTAACCCCGGGAAGACCGTACAACTAGCCTCTGTACTGTGTCTCATGAAACCAATTTGACAATGTCAACAATTGGAGAAGGAGTCGATATATTGGCACATTTACAAAAAAGCATTTAAGTATTGTAATCTTTACGTTTCATATCTTAGTCAACTGAAAGTACTGTAGATTTAGTTGACTATAATTTATTGTAATTAGTCAACTGAAACTAGACTAAAACTCAAAACAATTCAGATGACTAAATTATGACTAAAACTAAGTTACGTTTTAGTCAAAAGACTATGACTGAAACTAAATCAAAATTTGCTGTCAAAATGAACACTGCTGACCAGGGAGAGCAATACTGTGCAAATGAGCATCAGAAGTACGCTTACAATGCGTGTTAGAGTATGGAACTACAACCCACTATGGCAAAAATGACTGTGCCCCAAACAGCAGGGAGAATGGAAGAGTCTGTCATGCCCAAATGGCTGCCCGAAGTTGTGTACTTCATCTGGATATGCCAGAGTTTGGTCATGCTACATGTCAAGTAAGTGGCCGTCAGGTTCCTGGAGAGGCCCAGATGACCAGCAAGCGTCCCTGGATGGACTATCATGGTCTGACTTTTGAGAGTAATGGTGTGTCCTAGGTGCCTGAGATTTTGTTTTAGTTTCGGTTATTGTTTCCTTGTGCAGCTGACAAGCCTTATAGCCTTTTTACAGTGGTGCTTGAAAGTTTGTGAACGCTTAAGAATTTTCTATATTTTTGCATAAATAAGATCTAAAACATCATAAAATTTTCCCACAATTCCTAAAGGTAGATACAGAGAACCAAGTTAGACAAATGAGATAAAAATATTATAGTTGCTTATTTATTTATTGAGGAAAATTATCCAATATTACATATTAGGTGAAATTAGAGTCTGGTGTTTTCAGCCCATGGGATGACAATCAGGTGTGAGGGGGCACCCTGTTTTATTTAAAGAACAGGGATCTATCAAAGTCTGCTCTTCACAACACATGTTTGTGGAAGTGTATCATGGCACGAACAAGGAAGATTTCTGAGGACCTGAGGAGTTGTTGATGCTCATCAGGCTGGAAAAGGTTACAAAACCATCTCTAAAGAGTTTGGACTCCACCAATCCACATTCAGACAGATTGTGCACACATGGAAGAAATTCAAGACCATCGATACCCTCCCCAGGAGTGGTCGACCAACAAAGGACACTCCATGAGCAAGGCGTGTAATAGTTGCCTAGGTCACAAAGGACCCCAAGGTAACTTCTACGCAGCTGAAGGTCTCTCTCACATTGGCTAATGTTAATGTTCATGAGTCCACCTTCAGAAGAACACTGAACAACAACGGTGTGCATGGCAGGGTTGCAAGGAGAAAGCCACTGCTCTCCAAAAAGAACATCACTGCTCATCTGCAGTTTGCTAAAGATCACGTGGACAAGCCAGAAGGCTATTGGAAGAATGTTTTGTGGATGGATGAGACCAAAATAGAACTTTTTGGTTTAACAGAAAAGCGTTATGTTTGGAGAAAGGAAAACACTGCATTCCAGCATAAGAATCTTATCCCATCTGTGAAACATGATGGTGGTAGTATTATGGTTTGGGCCTGTTTTGCTGCATCTGGGCCAAGACTGCTTGCCATTCATTGATGGAACAATGAATTCTAAATCATATCAGAGAATATAAGGAAAAGGGCAGGGACATCTGTCCATGAACTGAATCTCCAGAGAAGGTGGAGTCATGCAAGCAAGACAACCCAAGCACAACAGTCGTTCTACCAAAGAATGGTTTAAAAGAAGAATTAAGGTTAATGTTTTGGAATGGTCAAGTCAAAAGTCCTGAACCTTAATCCAATCAAAATGTTTGTGGAAGGGACCTGAAGCTGAGCAGTTAGCAGTTAATGTGCGGAAACCCACAAACATTCCGAGTTGAAGCTGTCTGTACAGAGGAATGGGCTAAAATCCTCCAAAGCCGGTGTGCCGGGGACTGATCAACAGTACAAGGAAGGAAAACGTTTCGTTCAGTTATTTCTGCCACAGAGGGGTCACCAAAAAAACCCAAAGGATACTGAAAGCAAAGGTTTCACATACTTTTGTCACTTACTAATCTGTATATTGGACATTTCCTCGATAAATGAAATGGGACAAAAGTAGTATAATATTTTGTCTCATTTGTTGAATGGTTCCTTTATCTACTTTAGGACTGGTGTGAAAATCGATGCTGTTTGAGATCAGATTCATGCAGGAAAGTATAGAAAATTCTTGTAATGAGCGAGGGGCGAGGGGAGGAGGAGGGGGAACCCCCCCCAAAAAACGGCAGGGTTGAAATGAAACAGAAACATGGGTTATGTGGGGATAAACACAAAGGAAATGAAACATAGAAAGGTAAAACCAAACCTAGAGGCGCTTAGGGACGCGAGGACGGACGAGAAGCATCGGGGAGCGGTTGGACGACGAGAGCGTTGTGGGACGCGGCGATGACATCAATGATCCGCGTTACCGTCTCAAAAACGTCAGTGTTTAAAGTAGGGGACCCCACAGCTGGAGGCGATCAGTGCGATCGCCGTGAGTCCCTTGATTGGTCGGGGGACGGCAAGATAGGGCAGGCGTTGGCCGGGTTAGGCGTGAAAGTGTCCCCACAAGGAGTCCGAAGCCGGAGCTTAGGATCCAAGGAAGGGACCCCCGGGGCGGTTTTGCCTCAGGAGGCCTCCTGGCCGGGAAGGGACCCCAGGAGGGGATCACCACAGCAGTGGGCGGGTCGGCGCCGCGGGAAGAAACCGAGGAGAAGCGGGCGAGCGAGGAAGACGACAAGGCGACGCTTGAGAGCGGAGTCGACGACGCGACGGCAGATGAGCAGAAGGTCGACAATCAGGCGGACGCTTGAGAGCGGAGTCGACCGCAGGCGCCGCTTGAGAGCGGAGTCGACGCCACAGGGCCGCGAACGCTTGCGAGCGGAAGTCGACCGCCCCCGGGCGACGCTTGAGAGCGGAAGTCGACCGCCGGGCGACGGCTGAGGCAGAGCCGTGGACGAGATTGCTTTGTCAGCAGGAGGTGACAGAGGAGACGATGCTTGTCAGCAGAAGACGATGGCGCCGTGGCGTGTCAGAAGAGACGAGGGGGGGAAGGGCCGATGCGTGTCGCCAGAGACGAGGCGCAGATGCTTGTCAGCGAGACGAGGCGCCGATGATTGACCAGCAGAGACGATGGCGCCGATGCAGAGTCGTGGACGAAGTTGAGGCTGACGAGCAGAGTCGTGGACGGAAGTGAGGATTGAGGGCAGAGTCGGACGACGGGATGCTGGAGAGCCCCCAGAGCGACGACGGGATGCTGGAGAAGAGAGGGGCGCCGACGGGATGCTGGAGGAGCAGAGGCGACGACGGGATGCTGGGAGGAGCAGAGGCGACGTGACGATTGGTTGACAAGCCAGAGGCGACGTGGCGACGCTTGAACAGCGGGGCGACGTGGGGAGACGCTTGACAGCAGGGCCGACCGAAGTGGCGACCGCTTGACAGCAGGGGAGACGTGGCGACGCTTTACAGCAGGGGAGAACGACTTGGGTCTCCATGGAGGAGGACAGTTCCGAAAGGGTTCCCGGAGTGGGCCAGTCTCTGAACAGATTTCTCTGGGGGGTTGCGGCAGTTAGTAAGGCCTCGACGGGGTCTCCGTGGAGGAGACGTGCTCAAATGGGGTCTCCGTGGAGGGAGACTTGCTCGACGGGGTCCTCAGTGGAGGCGGTGGTGGCCTTTGGGGAGCTCGACGAGGACTCGGGCTTGGGAAGGCTCTGTGGAGACTCGGGCCTCGGGAAAGGGCTTGACGGATCGGGCATTGGAAGCTTACGATAAGGATGTAGCCTTTAGAAAGCGTTGCTGAGGAGGATGAGCCTTGGAAAGGATTCTGGTGAGGATGGAGCCTTTGGAAAGGCTTATGAGGAGGATGGAGCCTTTAGAAAAGGGCTTCTGGTGAGGGCGGAGCCTTTGAAAGCTTCTGATGAGGAGGGGGCTGTAGAAAGGCTTTCTGGTGAGGATTGAGGGGGGGGGGGGGGGCCTTTGGAAAGGCTTTTGGTGAGGCTGGAGCCTTTAAAAGGCTCTGATGGGATGGAAGCCTTTAAAAAAGCTTCTGGTGAGGATGGAGCCTTTGGAAAGGCTTCTGAGGAGGATGGAGCCTTTAGAAAGGCTTCTGGTGAGGATGGAGCCTTTGGAAAGGCTTCTGAGGAGGATGGAGCCTTTGGAAAGGCTTCTGGTGCCCTGGGGGCAGCCACTGGAACAGCAGACGTCCTGGGGGCAGCCACTGGAACTGCAGACACCCCGGAGGCAGCCACTGGAACAGCAGACGTCCTGGGGGCAGCCACTGGAACAGCAGACGTCATGGGGGCAGCCACTGGAACTGCAGACGTCCTGAGGGCAAACACTGGCACCAACATCCGGGACGCGGGAGTGGGCACGAGCGAGAGTGATGTGACCGTCCGTGTCCCAAACGAACGCAGTGCGGGTGTAGGTGTCGAGGAAGCTGACTGAGCGGTACCACTATCGAGAACTAGGTGTTCTGCAGCGAGGTTAGAACGATTAGGAATACGAACATCGAGAACTAGGGGTTCTGCGGCGAGGTTAGAACGATTAGGAATATGAGCATCAAGAACTAGGGGTTCTGGAGCGAGATTAGAGCGATTGGAATCACGAACGCCAGGAACTAGGGGTTCTGAGGCGTGTTTAGAGCGATTGGAAGCACGAACGCCAGGAACTAGGGGTTCTGAGGCGTGTTTGGAGCGATTGGAAGCACGAACGCCAGGAACTAGAGGTTCTGGAGCGAGATTAGAGCGATTGGAATCACGAACGCCAGGAACTAGGGGTTCTGAGGCGTGTTTAGAGCGATTGGAAGCACGAACGTCGAGAACTAAGGATCGGGCAAAAAAACAAGAGCGACTAAAGAATGTAATTGTCGGCAGGCAGATCGCTTGATGCCTGGTTAGGGCGGTCAGGGCTGGTTGGTAAGCGGGATCAAGCACCTTTACCAACCAAGTGCAAACCGGACAGGGCGAACGGGGGTTCTGCAGGGATGGAAAACCCACAGGAGTCGATGCTGCCCATTGGTTCCCATGAGGAGCCAAAAGCGAACTCCAGCTCCTCCAGGGGAATAGGTCTACGGTACCCGTTCCGGAAGCACCGGCCACTTGTGGGTGCCCAAACCGGGCTTCACCTCCCAGGGGAGAAAACAAAAAGGAAAACTTCTCAAACTCCGAGTCAAGTCAAAAGGGAAACATAAAAGTACGTACCTGCACTGCACCACAAAATGGACAGCAGGCGGGCAGGAGGATCGCCGTAGAAACGGCCGCGGGAAAACAAAAACGTCACGGAACATGCCGTCTACATTTACAGGCGGATCATATGAAACGACGAGGGCGAGGGGGGGGAGGAGGACAAACGCAGGTGAAACTGAACAGAACATGGGTTTATTGGGGATTAACACAAAGGCAATGAAAAACATAGAAAGTAAAACAAAACCTAGGGGGCGCGTTAGGGATGTGAGGACGGACCGAGAAGATCCGGGAGCGGTGACGACGAGGTTTGGGACGCGGCGATGACGTCAATTGATCCGGGTCTACCGTCTCAACCGTCCGTGTTAAGTAGGGGACCTCCACCGCTGGAGGCGATCAGTGCGATCGCCGTTGAGTCCCCTTGATTGGTCCGGGGACAGCAGTACCGGCAGGCGCGGGCTGGGTAGCGTGACATTCTAAGGGTTCACAAACTTTCAAGCACACTGTTAGCTTGCCGAATAATTGCATCCGCCCTGGCCCGGTTTTGCATGCCTGTTTATTTATAGGTATATATATATATATATATATATATATATATATATATATATATATATATATATATATATATATATTTTAAAGATTTATTATGTCTAGGTTTATCTTCTCTGACTGTTTCATATGTGTATATATACAGGCTATACACGTTTGTTTTAATATTTACAGTTCATATATTTTCACAGTGGTATTTATTTTCTGTGCAGAGTTAAATTGGAGTTGCTACTCTAGGCACTGCATACAGCTCTGTTAAGAGCTATTTCTGGTCGATTTTGGCAGTTAAAAATATAGGCTTAATTATGAGCAATTATCCTTCGTCTGGTCCTTCTTCTATGATACAATATGTTTTAAGTAAAGCTACTATTTAACCAGCTGCTGAAGTCACAATATTGCAGTTGTTACGTTAACCTTTTTCAATGAGTGTCAAGGGAATGTGTATAGTTACCCATTCATTAATGTAATTAAATCACTCTGTCAGCATATGTATTAATTGCTAATGGCCCAGTTCCTCAGAAGTGTTTTGAAGTTAAGATTATCTTAAATGGTAGAGAGGGTGTTTAATATGATGCTCGCTCTACCTATTAAAATAGCTCTTTGTGCTATGATGCTTTTGGGACATTCAGTACAGTGTAGTTGAAACAGCAATATTTAGTCAAGTGCAGAATGAAATTTAACCTTAATAGAGCACCTTAATAAATCACAATCCCATGCTGTCTGAGAATCCAATGGACTATACAGGGCTAGCCAAATGTGGACAGAACAGGGCAGTTAGATTCTCCTCAAAGCATGTTCAGTTGCCCTGTGACGTTGCATTAGCAGCAATTCCAACCAAATCAATAGCTAGTTTCACTTTTCATGAAGATTCCTATTAGTATTCAGCCTCATAGCTTATCTTATATGTAATGTAGTAAGAAGGAAAACTGGAAAAGTAAATAGGAAAGACCAATTATTAATTCAAAACTAGCCTATTCTGTGTGTGTGTGTGTGTGTGTGTGTGTGTGTGTGTGTGCGTGCGTGCGTGCGTGTGTGCGTGTGTGCGCACATCAAGGAACATTTTGTTGGAGGTTCAAAGAACATAGCAGCTGCAATAGTGGTCCAATCTGAAGCTTCAAGGAAAGCTAGCTAGATTAACATCTGCTGATCATTCAGTACCTCATACTATATTTTGAAATGCTGTAATCAGTGAGGAGATTCTTATATTCTGTGTAAAAGTGTGTTTGCAGGTTCTCCCAGCTAAATACATTCTTGCACTTAGGTGTCTGTTGATTCATTCACCTTTTTGTTTGTTGTATGACTCAGCAGGTGGAGCCTGTTGCACATAATTTCCCCTCGTCTACACTGCCCGCAAGGCGCCCCTTGGCGACACTGGCTGTAAGGCGCCCCTCAACGTCGGCACTGCCTGCCTGTAGCCCGACGGCGACCCCGATCACCAGCAGCACAACGATGACCCCTATCGACAACTTCAATTGCCAGATGCACGAAGCCGTTGCCATAGAAAGCTAATGCTGGCAGGGGGAAGCTAACGTGAGCTATAACCGGCTGGGAGAAGCTATGGAAGCTAAAGACGGCGGAGGGAAGCTAACATAAGCAATAGCCGGGTGGGAGAAGCTATGGAAAGCCAAAGCCGGTGGACGGAAGCTAACGTAAACTATAGCCAGCTGGGGGAAGCTATAGAAACCTAACGCCGGTTGGGAAAACCAAGACCGGCCCAAGGCATAACACCGAAGTGCAACAATAGCAAAACAGAACAAATACCTAGCGAGTGCAGCTGCACAGCCGTACCGAGGCAGGGACCACGAGAACGAGAGTCTGGTCGGCGAAAAACGCAACAAAAATAATCCAGCGGTAGTGGAGGTAAGGAGAACATAAACCCAGCCAAAGAAAAACTCAGCTAATGCTCCTGCGCAGGGCTTAAACAGGGCACCAGGCAGCTGAACACGGTTAGCGAGCAAACAGGAATCAGAGAAGGATTGGTCCTAGCTGCGTCCGCGGCCATGTTGTTACCAGAGGGGATTGTGGGCGATGTAGTCCCAATCACACACGGGTGTAGAATCCCCATAATGGCAACACATAACAGTTAGCCTTTTGTTGTTTAGCACATGGTCTCTGTTTGTTGACACCTGTTAGTTTATTAGCCATTAACTTCCTTGTGTTGTTGTTACCTCCTTTGTTTGTTAGCACGTTAGTTGTTAGTTCTTTCATTGTTTGTGTTTAGTGCCATTGTGTCTGTGTATTAGCTTGTCTGTTGGCGCAGTGTTCATCCTGTTCTTCACTATTGTATCACCTGTGTCACTGTTAATAAACCAACACTTTGTACTTACGTCTGCCCCGTCTCCTGTCTAGTTCATACACATTACACTTAGGATTCAAGTGTCAACTTATAGTCTTGCACATGTGCATGGACTTGCAGTATGTGGCCTTCATCTTGGAGGTCTTAATAAAGTAAAAGCTAAACAGGTAGTAAAATATTGTTCTGTATCAGCAATTGTTGGAAGCATGCAGAAGAGGCGTTGTTTTCTCCATCCCTGAAATAATTGATAAAACATCAATGAATAACAGAATTCATATACAGTAACAGAATATCAGAATAAATAACTCATGAATTGTAATATTTTGTTGAACAATGAACTGTATACCATGTTGGATGTATTTAAAAAAATGTTTCCTGATGAAATCATTCGTTTTGTATATGGAAACAAAGAAAGTATATAAATATTGTGTGTGTGTGTGTGTGTGTGTGTGTGTGTGTGTGTGTGTGTGTGTGTGTGTGTGTGAGAGAGAGACAGCAAGGGTTTTTACTATGGGAACATGGTGTAAAAGGCCCTTTATAAAAAGCAACAACTGGTTCATTATTAAAACTAACACTAACACAAGTGTGCAAAGACATGAATATTAATACCTGATAGAGGCAAATGATAGGCAACATTTGAATTATTAAATCATTATCATTATCGGGACTGTGGTAGCCAAGGTACCGCACTCTGGACCAGAAAGTCTAGGGTTCAAATCCCTCCTCTGCCAAACTGCCACAGTTTGGTCCTTGAGAAAGACCCTTAACAACCTCAACTGCATGAATTGTAAAACTTTATCAGTTGCAAGTCACTCTGGATAAGGGAGTTTGCTAAATGATGTAATGTATGTAATGCATGTATCTGCCATGTCTTCAGCCCAGTCATAATGACTAATTAATTATCTAACTCTTTATGAATTAGAATCAGACACAGCAACATCATTATCTTCTTCTACCGTCATATTCGTCTTTCCATATGGGGAGATGCAGGGAATTATTCAGTGCATTCAAATCTGCACTGAGTAATTACTCAAAATGCACCCACAAAATAGGTGTAAAGCTTATGAAGGTTTAAAGCATTCAGAGCATGTACAATTATTTTTTTAGCATTATTGGGTTATTTAACCAGTTAATTTGAACTATAAAGGTTTATTAAGTATAAGTGCTATTTGAGTAAATGATGATAATGAAGATGGTGGAGATGACCACACATTATCATTCAGTGCAGAAGTCTGAAATTAAAATGTGCTTGAAGCTAATGAAGAGCTCTCAAGACAGCAGCTGTGTTTTACTGCATCACAGAACACACTTACACTATGGCTAATGGATCTGCAGAGCACTCATTATGCATCCATAAATCAATTAGCAACCTTTATCTAGCAATTATATTATATATAGGATATTGTGTGCATTCCTGTTGAAACTGTATGTTAACAGCCTTGATGCTTTCATTCGTTGCTTCCTAGCATGAACACACTTAATCCTGATTAAAAGCTAATATATCAAACATCAAATGAGGATATCCATTTTTGCATGGCTGTTCACATTATAAAAAAAGTAGCACATTGAGGTTAAATCCCCAACACAAGCTACAGTGGTGCTTGAAGGTTTGTGAACCCTTTAGAATTCTCTATATTTCTGCATAAATATGACCTAAAACATCATCGGATTTTCACACAAGTCCTAAAAGTAGATAAAGAGATGCCAGTTAAAAAAATGACACAAAATATTATACTTGGTCTTTTATTTACTGAGGAAAATGATCCAACATTACATATTAGTGAGTGGCAAAAGTATGTGAACCTTTGCTTTCAGTATCTGGTGTGACCCCCATGTGCAGAAATAACTGCAACTAAACATTTCCTGTAACTGTTGATCAGTCCCGCACTCCAGCTTGGAGGAATTTTAGCCCATTTCTCTGTACAGAACAGCTTCAACTCTGGGATGTTGGTGGGTTTCTTCACATTAGCCGCTCGCTTCAGGTCCTTCCACAACATTTTGATTGGATTACGGTCAGGACTTTGACTTGGCCATTCCAAAACATTAACTTTATTCTTCTTTAACCATTCTTTGGTAGAATGGCTTGTGTGCTTAGAGTCGTTGTCTTGCTGCATCACCCACCTTCTCTTGAGATTCAGTTCATGGACAGATGTCCTGCCATTTTCCTTTAGAATTCTCTGATATAATTCAGAATTCATTGTTCCATCAATGATGGCAAGCCGTCCTGGCCCAGATGCAGCAAAACAGGCCCAAACCATGATACTACCACCACCATGTTTCACAGATGGGATAAGGTTCTTAAGCTGTAATGCAGTGTTTTCCTTTCTCCAAACGTATTGCTTTTCTTTTAAACCAAAAAGTTCTATTTTGGTCTCATCCATCCACAAAACATTCCTCCAATAGCCTTCTGGCTTGTCCACGTGATCTTTAGCAAACTACAGACGAGCAGCAATCTTTTTGGAGAGCAGTTGCTTTCTTCTTACAACCCTGCCATTGTTGTTCGATGTTCTTCTGTTGCTGGACTCATGAACATTAACATTAGCCAATGTGAAAGAGGCCTTCAATAGCTTAGAAGTTACTCTGGGGTTCATTGTTACCTCGCCAACAATTACACGCCTTGCTCTTGGACTGATCTTTGTTGGTCGACCGCTCCTTGGGAGGGTAACACTGGTCTTGAATTGTACACAATCTGTCTGACTGTGGTTTGGTTGGAGTCCAAACTCTTTAGAGATGGTTTTAAAACCTTTTCCAGCCTGATGAGCATCAGCAACTCTTTCTCTGAGATCCTGTGAGAAATCTCCTTTGTTCGTGCCATGATACACTTCCACAAACGTGTTGTGAAGAGCAGACTTTGATAGATCCCTGTTCTTTAATAAAACAGGGTGCCCACTCACACCTGATTGTCATCACACTGATTGAAAACACCAGACGCTAATTTCATCTTCAAATTAACTGCTAATCCTAGAGGTTCACATACTTTCCTTAATAAACAAATGGCCAAGTATAATATTTTTGTCTCATTTGTTTAACTGAATTCTCTTTGACTACTTTTAGGACTTGTGTGAAACTCTGATGATGTTTTAGATCATATTTATGCAGAAATATAGAAAATTCTAAAGGGTTCACAAACTTTCAAGCACCACTGTACATATATATTTCCACGCCAGTGTACCAGCAAATATTTACTAGGCTGAATTTAGACTGTTAGATATCCTTAAACAGGAATGTTTATTTACTTGTTCTTTATAATCATTAATAGTCACAGATGTCACTTATTACAATGTAGTATCATAATTTAATATGCTCACTGATTAATCTTTTATTATTTTATTTTTGTTGTAATTTGCCATGCTCATTACAGGACATTCTAGTCCAGCCAGGTCACACAACCTTTCTTCTCTCTGAACAACTCTGCTCGGTGTTGTTAATAATTTGATGGTTACAGAATCTAATCAAGCTACAGAAACTGCAAAACAAATCAATAATTAAAAACAATAAGCATATGGTGAGCAATGTTTGAGGGGGTGTGTTACAATTCATGTTTTATTAGCATAGGCATAAACACATATACTAACCCTTAAAAAGGCTTTCACTGTTAGGGATCACTCCTTGGCTGCGTTTTGTCCCAGTTTGACGGCGTGAGCTGCAGCAGCGCGATCGCGTGTGCGTCAGCATTCCCGGGCTTTTAATAGGTAAGTGGCGACACCTGTGGATGAGTCCTTATAAGCACTCCTTAGGGACTCACTCACTGCCACTGCCTCGCCTGACCTCACGTGATTGGCGAACCGTAACAGAAGGCAGTGGCCAGCAAAGGGACCCAGCGTTAGCTCCTGGACCTCCAGTTTGGAGGTCCCCAGTTGCCGCGGTTGGCAGGTTTCAGTACCCGGGTTTCAGCTGGCTTCTGGGGGGCCATCTCATGACTACGGCTGAGTCATGAGTCCTCTGAACCATCGTAGCCCTCCAGAACTGCCCCGCCCCCACCGCCGCAAACGCCGATCACCTGCCAGGTTTTTGCTGGGGTTGTTGGTCCCGCCTAATTCTGGGGGACCAACGTTTAAACCCCCCGTGCGACCCAACCCTCCCATCAAGAAGGACCGTCCCTACGGTCCGCCACTCACCAGCTCCCCGTGGGGAGTTTTCTTGCCCACAGGTGAGATTAAAATTTTTCCTCGGGCCTGGTCGAAGGAGCTGCTCGATATGTACAACCCTGTCGAGCGAATCCCCGTGCCGGAGTGGGTGGTCCCGGGGAGTGTCATTTTAAAGCACTCAATTCCCAGCAGACCTATATAAGGCCTCATCGCGACTGTAAGCCCCACATTTGAGCATGAAAGCTCAATGCCTGGGCATTTAGCACCACCAAGCCCCATTCATGAGCACGCTGAGCGTGAAAGCTCTATAAATGGGCATTCAGCGCCTCCCAGCTCTGAACCTGGGCTTGCCGCGCACTCTAGCTCCGCACCTGGGCAGTCAGACCCTGTGCCTGAGCCTATGGTGCCCCCTAGCCCTGTACCTGGGCTCGCCGCGCACGTAAGCCCCGTGTTTGAGCATGTAAGCTCCACGGCGAGGCATTTAGCACCGCTTAGCCCCGTACAGGAGCCGATTGTGCCTTCTAGCCCCGTGTTTGAGCACTTTAGCTCCACAGAGAGGCATATAGCACCGCCTAGCCCCATTCAAGAGCGTGTTGGGCTATTAAGCTCTATAAATGAGCACTCAGCGCCCCCCCAGCTCTGAACCTGGCCTCGCCGTGCACTCAAGCTGGGCTCCTGGGCAGTCAATCCCTGTGCCTGAGCCTCTGGTGCCTCCTAGTCCTGTACCTGGGCTTGCTTCAAACATTGGTCCCGTAATTCAGCAGAAAGGCTCCATGGTTGGACATTTAGCGCTGCCCATCCCCGTACAGGAGCTCATCGTGCCCCTAAGCCCCATGTCGGAGCGTCTAAGCTCCACGTTTGGGCATGCTGCGCATCGGTCGTTGCCGCCAACCCCTGCGTCTTGGGCTAGACTGATTCCTGCAAAGCGATCCTCGGCCCCAATCCCCATGCCACGGTCACAAAGACTGACTCTTGCGCCGCGATTGGTAGTCCCGATCCCCACGCCTCGGTCTAGACCGCCTCCAGCGCCACCTAGTGCCGCTGTAGAGCACTCTGTGGTCATCCCCATCACTCTCTTGTGGCCGCGGGTGCTTTCCTTGGCTCGTCCGGCCAGACGACTCGCGCCCAGCTTTTTGGCGGCCCTCGCTGGGCCATGTCTCGCCCCTGAGCTGCCTGGGCCGAGTTTCGCCCCTGAGCCTCCGAGCTCAACCCCTGAGCCTATGAGCTTCGCCCCTGAGGCACCGGCCTCGAGCTCTGTCTTTGAGCCGCTGGGCTGCGCCTCTGAGTCCCGTAGCGTCGCTCTTTAGCCTCCAGCGCTCAGTATGGTCCTCGAGGCTATTAGGCTGGTCTCCAAGCCCACTATGAGCGTTGGACCGGCTACTGCCCGCCTTCTCCTCCCCTTCGACCCCTGTTTCAAGGCCACTCCGGCCTACTGGCGCCTCGCTGTGCACCACATCCTTAACCCTGAGCGGGTGAGACAGGCTAGGGGAGGGGTTGGTTGCATCTAGGGACGTCCTATTTGGGGGGGGGGGATACTGTTAGGGATCACTCCTTGGCCGCATTTGGCCAGGAGTTGTCCCAGTTTGATGGCGTGAGCATTCCCGGGCTTTTAATAGGTAAGTGGCGACACCTGTGGGTGAGTCCTTATAAGCACAACTTAGGGACTCACTCACTGCCACTTGCCTCACCTGACCTCACGTGATCGGCTCGATCATGTGATTCTTGGATGCACCCGGCATTGAGGCACGCTCGTGCTCGCTGCTGCCTGCACTCTGGCGTTATTTAGACGGTTTTCTGTTCCTTTTTTTGTTATTTATTGTTATAGGGATAAAGGTACATTCCGGGGGAATTAAGTCCCCCGGGGGCTGCTAGGAGGCAGCTCGGTATCGTTAGGGCCCTATATAGGGTAGGGTCAGCATTTTTGTTATTTATTATTTCTTACTTTTACCGAGCTGCACCTCCAGCTCTGTTCCTTTATCCCAGCCGTCTTTCTCACGCCATCGCCACCATGCACATGCGCAGACCCAAGGCGCTATTGCGCAACGGAGGCACGCCGTAAGCGTGCTGTGAATTACAGCACTTTACGCTTACGACGTGCAGTTTCTTTTATTTAGTATTATTTATTATTTACATATTTGGTTTATTTTCGGTTTATTTAATTAATTATATTTCAGTTATAATTACCAACTGGAGCTAAGTGCAATTTGGTCCCAACCCATTTATATTTTGTTTTAATACGGTTCGTCATCCTTTTTATATGGCGAACCGTAACATTCACCTGGCTTACTTATAAATAGACCACTGTATTTATTTGGACAGCAGGGAAGCAGTGAAGTCTGGCAGTACTAGAAAGTCTTGCAGATGCATGACGGTAGATATTAAGATCGTCTGTTAAGATCAACTGTTACTGGATGTAGCTGCTAAATTTATCCACAGTTAGTCACAGTTATTTAACACATTATCACATGAACACATCAAATTAGTCTTTAATATATTATAGTGCTGCAAGCTTATATACATAGATTTAAAATTATTCAATGGTTGTTTGACCTTCAGAACACCCAACTTATTATAAGGCTGGTGAAAGACAGTGCAGTTGGGATTGGACGTAGTTATTAGGAGATAATCTAAACATGTAAAGTTGCTTTGAGACAATGCTCCATTGTAAAAAGCGCTATATAAATAAATCTGACTTGACTTGACTTGACAGTTGTTGTTTCTCTTCTCCTTAAAGTACTGTTGAGTAAATAATGACAATTTATTGTATTTCAATGACTGGGTATACAGCATTTTTCTGCTGTGTTTGTTAAATGAGCAGAACCTGAAAGTTCCTGAAAGCTGTTCATGTAGGCTGTGAGTAGCCATGTTGTGTATCCCAGGATGTGTGCTGGATTGAAAGAATTATAAGTCCTTACCCAAGGTCTTCTGGTGAGCAACACATCAGCGGCATGAGACTTTAATTGTGACTTATGGTGACTGATGTCAAGGACAAGATCAGAAGCGGGCAAAACAGAGACAGACTATGGCACAAAGAGAAAGTGTGATAAAAGGGGTTAGATGTGAAATGTCAGGGCTGAAATCAAATAGCTAAAGTTGTTATAGTTTCTTAATACCTATTATTCAATACAAGTTTTTTTTTTCAAAGCACTTCATACAGTACTCTGAACAATCAGATTCAAAGGCTTCATACAGTTGCCACCCTGACCCAAATTTTCCCACCCAATTGTACTACAACTATATAAACTCGTACTAAATACCCAGCACTGCTTCATTCTCACACTAATATGTCACACCATAATGACACGAAAACCCTCAGAAAAGTGCAGTCAGAGCTGATAGGGATGAGGCAGAGTCATGACTGGAGTCAAATAACCATTCAGAGAAAAAGAAGATGTTAGGAGGCTGGAAAGTCAAAGGTACAGAAGCAATCGGAAGAAGACTTTGGAATTAAAAGCTGACTGAACACAGAATAAGAGGGAGAACTGAGAACAAACTGAATGGAAACACTGGAGTGTGCATAGTAGACTGGCAATTCAGATCGCTCAGATCGCTGGAGGCTTGGCCGGGTTTTGTGGACATGTGATATTCTGGGAGTTGGAGTGTAGAAGTCCATCAGGTATTGGAGGTGGTCTCCCCGGCATCGTCAAAGGGGGGTTCATAGTCAAAGAGATTTGTGGTTATCTGGGATGTTGGGTTGCTGTCTTCTTGCCTCCCAAGTGCGGTCACTCAGGTGTGTTGATTGCTGGGGAGATGGGTTACTGATATCTCATGTGATCCCTCTTGGCTGTACTACCTTCTAGTTCTAGCTCCCCTTCCTAGCTATGCTGCTATAGCTAATGCTTCCGGAGTCTCATGTTACACATGGCATGGCATAACTACATTTTCTTGTCTCTGTCTGAGCTTGTGTTCCACCAAGACATTCCTTCGCTTTAGCCCCACTCAAGTTGTTTCTGTCATCAGCTCCAGTCCCACCATGCCGGGGCCACACCAGAGGGCAGTATTTCCCTCAGTCTTCTGGTTGGCTGGGGATGACGATCTGCCAAGGACATTCCTGCCAAGGACACTGGATCCTGCAGTGGCTCTGTGTATCGAACAACACTTTATGCCTATTTTAATGTTATTTCATTAAATATGTTTTTTGAACTACTACTATAGACTTATTTGACTAGTTAAATTAGTTTCACTGTTACATATATCATCTATGCCACCCAAGTAGGATTGGGTCCCTTTTGAGCCTTGGTCCTCCCAAGGTTTCTTCCTTATAATGCTTAGGGAGATTTTTCTTGCCACTGTCACCCTAGGCTTGTTGAATTTGGGAATGACCCTATATATTTGGAGATAATCTAAAACTGTAAAACTGTGATGCTCCAATGTAAAAAGCATAATGCTAAATAAATCTGACTCAACTTGACTGAGATCATTGTACTAAGGAGGAAAACATGAGAGAATGGAAAAGCATGGTACTGCAAAGGAAATTGTAGATGGTAAGTGACATTAACTGTACTTTGATTATTACAGTACTTTGATTATTTTGAATGGACCACAGTACTTGGGAAGGAGCTTTTTAGTGCCTCCTATGAAACATAGGTCTAAAGATAGACAAATCACCAAAGTCAAGCTGGGGTATTAACTTAACATTCATCAACTTGCCACTTGTTTAGATCTAGCTCCCTGTCAATGCATTTGTATGTACTGAGCAACTGAGTGTATTGCCCTCAGTTTTGTTGTGAAGCCGCCAGTCTTCCACTGCAGAAGCATTGGAAAGAAAGAGGTCCCAAGATGATAAGGGTGGTTGTAACTCCAAACTCCAAACACTAGAATGGGGTGCTCCCTGTGGTAGAGAGTATTCTGAGCTGGAGAAATGACTCCAGTCATATTGTTGTTCTTGACAAAAGATAAAGTAGTTATTATCATCTCAGCCATATACCATTTACTGTATACAGAGATGAAAAGTTGTTCTTCCTAAACCTCTGGTTCAGCATACAGGTCTGAATCTCACAAGACCTACACATTAATTAGACATACATCAGAGTGCAGTAGACATAAATAGAGCAACATACAAGACACAGTGCAAAGTTTGAAAAGGACTACATGGGGAGGTGGTAGTGAGGGATAATACAATATTTGAATACACAAGGCAGTAAACATTACTATGCGTTGAGTGTTGAGGTACTAACGTAATTGGATGCAATATCAATACGGTGTAGTGCATTACAATCAATGTGACATTACAACGTCTGGTTGTAATTTAAGTAAGGTGCAGTGCTTTGCAATTAAAATGACAGTGCAATCACTGGTTGTAATGGAAATAAGGTGCAGTGCATTGTAATTAAAATGTCATTGCAGTGACCATGGGTGTGAGTCTAGAAAAGATGAAGTCAGTGGATAATGTTCATTAGTCCAGGGTGATCTGTGTGCAGGGGGAAGCGTTATGTTCTGAAGTTTGACAGCCTGAGGGCATGGACTGATATTTGATTTGACTGTTGGGGGAACAATAAACAAAACAAAACAAAAAATTACAAGAGCAATTCCTGAAAGGGACAATAAGCTGCTGCCAAAAGTACTGTTGTGTTAAATATATATATAGAGGCAACCCTTATTACTACTATGTATTAGATAACTGATACTCAAATACGACCCCAAATCCAACCCCAAAAGTTGGAACATTATGATAAAAGCAAGTTAAAAAACCCTGCAGTTTTCCTTGCATTTCCATTTGATTTCATTGTAGACAGTATGTACCCAATATATTTCATGTTTTTTTCTGGTCAGCTTTATTTCATTTGTTAATAAACATCCATTCACATTCCAAAAATAGTTGGGACTGTGGCAATTTAAGTCTAGTAATGAGGTATCATTAGATAATTCAAGGAATCTGGAGGCGTGATTTCAGATCCTTCAGACGATACTGCATCAAGAATCTTCATTCAGCAATATCTAATAGAACCACATTGTTACGAAGTGGCATGGCAAATGCCTTCTGGTTTCGTTTCCGAGTATGTTGATGCTGTATCTGAGTTAGTTGATTTCGTACCTGTACCCGTCGCGCAACTTAGCCCCATAAATGAATCTGAAATAACTATCAGTAAGTTATCTGAGCAAGTTGTGCCGACCCCAGCGCCACGGACATTTGCACCAACCACAGCTCCACGGACATTTGCACTGACCCCTGCGCCATGGACATGGGTGCCGAGGACAACAGTGTCTGCTCCTGTGCCAGTGCCTGCGCAGAGGGCTACTGTTCCGGTTCCTGTGCCTGCACCAAGGGCGACTGTTCCGATTCCTGTGCCTGCGCCAAGAGCAACTGTTCCGGTTCCTGTGCCTGCGCCGAAGGCATGTGTTCCGGTTCCTGTGCATGAGCTGAGAGCATCCATGCCAGAGGCCTACCCAGAGGCTGCGTGTTTCCGAGAGGCCTACCCAGAGGCCACGTGGTCCCGAGAGGCCTACCAAGAGGCCGTATGTATCCGAGAGACCTACCTGAGAGGGCTGCATCTTCCAGTGTGGGGAGCCAGGAGGCCCCTCGTTCCCGTGGCACTCTCCCGAAGGGGGTCCGGTCAACTTTGGTACCCACATTGGTACCCAGGAGGCAACCGGAGAGGAAACCCCCAGACACCATTGCGTGCAACGGTGGAGGGGGGCGTTTAAGGGAGCACTAGCTCCGACTCTGGCTCCGTGGGAGGGGGGGTATGTCACGGGTCCCCCCAGTCCTCCACATCTTGTGCCCTTCCTTGCCGCTAGGGGGCAGTCTGGACCGCATCGAAGAGGAAGCTAGGACCCTCGGACTAGTGGACACAGCTGCAGGAACGGTATTTAAGCAGGGGCCTAGCTCCCGAATGGCACAGGGATTTGTTTCTGTGTGTTCTTGGTGCACGCACCTTCTGACTGTGGCGGCATTTGCGGTTTGCACCGCTTTTCTGGATTCGTGCCCTGTTCCCGTATGTTGGTGGATTCTCCAGACTGCTCGTCTTTTCCGTGTTTTTGTCTTGCGGTAAGCCCGCTTCTGTTTTCGGTATCGCGGAAGAGACAGCCTATGTTTGTGCGTGTCGCAGTAGACCCGCTTAGGCTTTTCGTTTGGTTAACGTTAATATACACTGCTCAAAATAAATAAAAGGAACACTTAAACAACACCATATAACTCCAAGTAAATCAAACTTCTGTGAAATCAAACTGTCCACTTAGGAAGCAACACTGATTGACAATCAATTTCACATGCTGTTGTGCAAATGGAATAGACAACACGTGGAAATTATTGGCAATTAGCAAGACACACTCAATAAAGGAGTGGTTCTGCAGGTGGGGACCACAGACCACTTCTCAGTACCTATGCTTTCTGGCTGATGTTTTGGTCACTTTTGAATGTTGGTGGTGCTTTCACACTGTGGTAGCATGAGACGGACTCTACAACCCACACAAGTGGCTCAGGTAGTAGGCAGCTCATCCATGATGGCACATCAATGCGAGCTGTGGCAGGAAGGTTTGCTGTGTCTGTCAGCATAGTGTCACAGAGGCTGGAGGCGCTACCAGGAGACCAGGCCAGTACACCAGGAGACGTGGAGGAGGCCGTAGGAGGGCAACAACCAGTAAGCAGGGCCACTACTTCCGCCTTTGTGCAAGGAGGAACAGGAGGAGCACTTGCCAGAGGCCCTGCAAAATGACCTCCAGCAGGCCACAAATGTGCATGTGTCTGCAAACAAACGGTTAGAAAACCAACTCCATGAGGATGTTATGAGGGCCCTACGTCCACAGATGGGGTGTGTCACAGCCCAAACACCGTGCAGGATGCTTGGCATTTGCCAGAGAAACACCAGGATTGGCAAATTCGCCATGGCGCCCTGTGTTCTTCACAGATGAAAGCAGGTTCACACTGAGCACATGTGACAGAGTCTGGAGACGCCGTGGAGGAGCAATCTGCTGCCTGCAACATCCTTCAGCATGACAGGTTTGGCAATGGGTCAGTAATGGTTGTGGGGGAGGCATTTCTTTGGGGGGCCGCACAGCCCTCCATGTGCTCACCAGAGGTAGCCTGACTGCCATTAGGTATCGAGATGAGATCCTCAGGCCCCTTGTGAGACCATGTGCCGGTGCGGTTGGCCCTGTGTTCCTCCAGGACAATGCGGGGACAATGCTAGACCTCATGTGGCTGGAGTGGTCAGCTGTTCTGCAAGATGAAGGCATTGAAGCTATGGACTGGCCCATCGTTCCCAGGACCTGAATCTGATTGAGCACATCTGGGACATCATGTCTCGCTCCATCCACTAACGTCACGTTGCACCACAGACTATCCATGAGTTTGGCGGATTGCTTTAGTCCAGGTCTGGGAGGAGATCCCTCAGGAGACCATCCGCCACATCATCAGGAGCATGCCAAGGCATTGTAGGGAGGTCATACAGGCACGTGGAGGCCACACACAATACTGAGCCTCATTTTGACAGGGTTGTTTTAAGGACATTACATCAAAGTTGGATCAGCCTGTAGTGTGTTTTTCCACTTTTAATTTGTGTGTGGGACTTCAAATCCAGGCCTCCATTGGTTACATAAATTTGATTTCCATTGATGATTTTTGTGTGATGTTGTTGTCAGCACATTCAACTTTGTACAGAACAAAGTATTCAATGAGAATATTTCATTCATTCAGATGTAGGATGTGTTATTTGAGTGTTCCCTTTATTTTTTGAGCAGTGTATATATTATATATATATATATATATATATAGATATATACATATACGTATCTCTCTCTCTCGCTCTCTTATATATATATATAGATATATGTATAGATATACAGATATTGTCACGCTACCCGGCCGTGCCTACCGTATCTGCCGTCTCCCGGACCATCAGGGGACCTCACGGCGATCGCACTGATCGCCTCCAGCTGTGAGGTCCCCTACTTAAACACGGACGGTTTGAGACGGTAGACGCGGATCATTGACGTCATCGCCGCGTCCCAAACGCTCGTCGTCACCGCTCCCGGGCGCTTCTCGTCCGTCCTCGCGTCCCTAACGCGCCTCGTAAGTTTGGTTACTGCCTTGGTTGTTCCCTTTTTGTATTCCCTTAAATAAACCCATGTTTTTGTTCAGTTTTTGTAAACCTGCGTTTGTCTCCTCCCCTCGCCCTCGTCCGTTACAGAATGATCCGCCTGTAATGGAGACAGCAGGTTCACCTAATGTTTTGTTCTCCCTCGACCATTTCTACGGCGATCCTGCCTCCTGCTGGCCATTTGTGGTGCAGTGCAGGTCGTTTTTTGATGTTTTCCCTTTTGATTCAGAGTTGAGAAAGTTTCCTTTTTGTTTCTCCACCTGGAGGTGAAGCCCTGGTTTGGGCCACCCACATGTGGCCGATGCTCCGGAAGGGCACCGTAGACCTATTCCTGGAGGAGCTGGAGTTCGCTTTTAGCTCCTCCTGGGAAGCCCCGGGGCATCGACGCTGTGGGGGTCCCAGCCTTGCAGAACCAGTTCGCCCTGTCCGCTCTGGGCACTGGTTGGTAGGTGCTGGATCCCCAGCTTACCACCAGCCGGGACCGCCCTAAAAAACCAGGCGGTCAAAGCGAAAACTGCCCTGCCGACAATTTCATTTTTAGTCGCTCTTGTTTTTACCCGATCCTTCAGTTCCTAGCATTCGCGTTTCCAAATACGCCTCAGAACCCCAAGTTCCTGGCATCCGTAAATCCCAATCGGTCTAAAACACGCCTCAGAACCCCTAGTTCTCGATCGTGGTACCGCTCAGTCAGCTTCCTCGACACCCGCACTGCGTTCGTTTGGGACACGGACGGTCACATCACCCCCGCTCGTGCCCGGATTGTGGTGCCAGTGATTGCCCCAAGGACATCTGCAGTTCCGGTGGCTGACCCCCAAGGACATCTGCAGTTCCGGTGGCTTGCCCCAAGGACATCTGCAGTTCCGGTGGCCTGCCCCAAGCCACATCTGCAGTTCCGGTGGCTGCCCCAAGCACATCTGCCAGTTCCGGTGGCTGCCTCCAGGGTGTCTGCAGTTCCGGTGGCTGCCTCCAGGGTGTCTACAGTTCCGGTGGCTGCCTCCAGGGTGTCTGCTGTCCCGGTGGCTGCCCCCAGGTCACCAGAAGCCTTTCTAAAGGCTCCATCCTCACCAGAAGCCTTTCTAAAGGCTCCATCCTCACCAGAAAGCCTTTCTAAAGGCTCCATCCTCACCAGAAGCCTTTCTAAAGGCTCCATCCTCACCAGAAGCCTTTCTAAGGCTCCATCCTCCCCAGAAGACTTTCTAAAGGCTCCATCCTCACCAGAAGCCTTTCTAAAGGCTCCATCCTCACCAGAAGCCTTTCTAAAGGCTCCATCCTCACCAGAAGCCTTTCTAAAGGCTCCCTCCTCACCAGAAGCCTTTCTAAAGGCTCCCTCCTCACCAGAAGCCTTTCTAAAGGCTCCATCCTCACCAGAAGCCTTTCTAAAGGCTCCATCCTCACCAGAAGCCTTTCTAAAGGCTCCATCCTCACCAGAAGCCTTTCTAAAGGGCTCCATCCTCACCAGAAAGCCTTTCTAAAGGGCTCCATCCTCGTCAGAAGCCTTTCTAAAGGCTTCATCCTCGGTTTTTTTTTCGTCAGGAGCCTTCCAAAGGCCCACGCCTCGTCAGGAGCCTTCCCAAAGGCCCGAGTCTCTAGTCAGGGAGCCTTCCCAAAGGCCCGAGTATCGTTCAGGAGCCTTCCCAAAGGCCCGAGTCTCGTCAGGAGCCTTCCCAAAGGCCCGAGTCTCGTCAGGAGCCTTCCAAAGGCCCGAGTCTCGTCAGGAGCCTTACCAAAAAAAGGCCGAGTCTCGTCAGGAGCCTTCCCCAAAGGCCCGAGTCTCGTCAGGGAGCCTTCCCAAAAGGCCCGAGTCGTCAGGACAGGAGCCTTCCCAAAGGCCCGAGTCTCGTCAGGAGCCTTCCCAAAAGGCCCCGAAGTCTCGTCAGGAGCCTTCCCAAAGGCCCGAGTCTCAGTCAGGAGCCTTCCCAAAGGCCCGAGGGTCTCGTCAGGAGCCTTCCCAAAGGCCCGAGTCTCGTCAGGAGCCTTCCCAAAGGGCCCGAGTCTCGTCAGGAGCCTTCCCAAAGGCCCGAGTCTCGTCAGGAGCCTTCCCAAAGGCCCAAGTCTCGTCAGGGGAGCCTTCCCCAAAGGCCCAAAAGTCTCGTCAGGAGCCTTTTCCAAGGCTCCATCCTCACCAGAAGCCTTTCTAAAGGCTCCATCCTCCCAGAAGCCTTTCCAAAGGCCCCCATCCACGTCAGAAGCCTTTCCAAAGGCCACTGCCTCCACGGAGACTCCGTCTGAGCAAGTCTCCTCCGCGGGAGGACCCCGTCTGAGGCCTTACTAACGGGCCGCAACCCCCAGAGAAAACCGTTCGGAGATTGTCTCCTCCATGGAGACCAAGTCGTCGCCTCTGCTGTCAAGCGGTCGTCACGTCGTCCACGACTCTGCTCGGCAGCCTAACGTCGTCCACACGACTCTGCTCGGCAGCCTCACGTCGTCCACGCCTCTGCTGTCAAAGCAAAGTCGCCTCGCCTCTGCTGTCAAGCAACGTCGCCTCGCCCTCTGCTTGTTACAAGCAAAGTCGCCTCGCCTCTGCTGTCAAAGCAAACGTCGCCTCGCCTCTGACTGTCAAGCAAACGTCGCCTCGCCTCTGCTGACAAGCAACGTCGCCTCGCCTTGCTGACAAGCAACGTCGCCTCGCCTCTGCTGACAAGCAACGCCGCCTCGCCTCTGCTGGACAAGCAACGCCGCCTCGCCTCTATGCTGACAAGCAACGCCGCCTCGCCTCTGCTGGTCAAGCAACGCCGCCTCGCCTCTGCGTCAAGCAACGCCGCCTCGCCTCTGCTGTCAAGCAACGCCGCCTCGCCTCTGCTGTCAAGCAACGCCGCCTCGCCTCTGCTGTCAAGCAACGCCGCCTCGCCTCTGCTGTCAAGCAACGCCGCCTCGCCGCTGCTTGTCAAGCATCGCCGCCTCGCCGCTGCTGTCAAGCATCGCCGCCTCGCCGCTGCTGTCAAGCATCGCCGCCTCGCCGCTGCTGTCAAGCATCGCCGCCTCGCCGCTGCTGTCAAGCATCGCCGCCTCGCCCCCCCCCCACCACGCTGCTGTCAAGCATCGCCGCCTCGCCGCTGCGGTCAAGCATCGCCGCCTCGCCGCTTGTTGTCAAGCATCGCCGCCTCGCCGCCTGCTGTCAAGCATCGCCGCCTCGCCGCTGCTGTCAAGCATCGCCGCCTCGCCGCTGCTGTCACGCATCGCCGCCTCGCCGCTGCTCTCAAGCATCGCCGCCTCGCCGCTGCTCTCAAGCATCGCCGCATCGCCGATGCTGTTCAAGCATCGCCGCCTCGCCGCTGCTCTCAAGCCTCGCCTGGTGGTCGACTCTGCTCAGCCGCCTCGGCGTCGGCGGACTCCGCTCTCAAGCGTCGCCTCGTCGTCTTCCTCGCTCGCCCGCTTACTCCTCGGTGCTTCCGGCGCGCCGACCGCCCGACTGCTGGCGGTTCCATCCTGGAGTCCTCCGGTCAGGAGGCCTCCTGAGGTGAAGCCGCCCCCGGGGGGTCCTTCCTCGGAGTCCTAAGCTCCGGCTCGAACTCCTTGGGGGGGGCACGTCACGCTACCCGGCCGTGCCTACCGTATCTTGCCGTCCCCCGGACCAATCAGGGGACCTCACGGCGATCGCACTGATCGCCTCCAGCTGTGAGGTCCCCTACTTAAACACGGACGGTTGAGACGGTAGACGCGGAATCATTGACGTCATCGCCAGCGTCCCAAACGCTCGTCGTCACCGCTCCCCGGGCGATTCTCGTCCGTCCTCGCATCCCTAACGCGCCTCGTAAGTTTGGTTACTGCCTTGTTTCGTTCCCTTTTTTGTATTCCCTTAATAAAACCATGTTTTGTTCAGTTAAACCTGCGTTTGTCTCCCTCCCCTCGCCCCCCCCCCCCCCCCCCCCCCTCGTCCGTTACAGATATACATATATATAGATGTACGTATTATTATATATATATATATATATATATATATATATATATATATACATATATATATATATATATATAGATAGATAGATAGATAGATATATACATATATAGATAGATAAAAAAAAAAAAATATATATATATATATATATATATATATATATATATATAAAGAATTAGACGAGTACGCGGGACCAAGTTAAAATGAGCCCCCCTTGCTTGGTGATTTCAGGGCACCGGTAAAAGCAGACTCACTATCACACACCGGGTGAAAAGATTTTCGAGCATAAGCTGCGACGACACCTTTTCCAGGGACATCCTTGCATTTTTCAACAAATCATAAAACGTTAGGACTGAAATATGTAAAGCCCTTCCAGTTTTTCTTTGAGGAACATTGTTTATAAACATTTCAGTAATTTTCTTACACGTTTGCTGATAAACTGGAGATCCACTGCCCATCTTAACTACTCAAAGACTCAGCCTTTTGTACCATATCATGATTAAAATAACATCATTATTAAGTTGTTTTTTTTAACCTCATTACTAGCTTTAAATTGGGCCTGTCTCAGTGTGTTTTGGAATGTGTTGCAGGCTTGAAATGCAAGAATGGATGTTTATTAACAAATAAAATTAAGTTGACCAGTACAAAATGAAATATCTTGGGTGAAATAAAAGTCAAAGGAAATGTAAGGAACACTGCATATATTTTTATTTGCATTTTCCATACCATCCTAAGATTTCTGATTTGGGGTTGTAAAAGTGTTGTACCAGCATGTTTAAATCTGGAAGAAATGAACTTGGGTGCATCAGCCATCAGAGGCTCCCACCAGTACTGAAGAGATAAGATTTAGGGTATAGGTCTCTCCAGGGTGACCTGAACAGAGTGAAATGTGTACCCCCAGAGATCAGACTGTAATTGAGAGAGGCCTGGACATACAGGGGTCTGTTTAGCCCATAAAGGAATGTTTGGCGCACTCTAATTGGTGACACTATTCCTCTAGAGTGGTGGATCCCAAACTTTTTCTTCAGTGACCCCTTATGTAGATAAGAATATTTTCAAGGCCCCCACTCCAACACACACCTTTGGCTTCCAAACATTGTAATTCATACAAAAGTGCAACTTCTTATTGACCAAAACAAATAAAGTGACAAATCATCTTTACAGTGGTATTATTACAAGTGACATGCATTATATATCTTAAACATGCCTCATTCATTTGCCTTGCTACACCTCCAACACCCACCACCCCCACCCCACCCCTCTGCTCTACAGCAAGTTTGACTGCCAAGAGTTCTTGATCGCCCGCAATATAATTATGTTTGGTGGGAGATATCTTGTGGTATAAGAATAAAAGCATATAGTTTAGTATAGTTTAGGAGGAGCACCCTGGTGCTGCGAGACAACAACCCCAGTGCAAACATTTTTACATTAACATACAAGATGAAGAGGAGATTACTTCTTGAGGGTCCTGCTTTTGGCCAGCTGGGCCATTGCAGCATTGGAGTACCAGGCATACGTCGGAGGTGTGTGCAGTCAAGTTTTTTCGAGTAGACAAGAATGTTGTTGATGTAAGCAACAAATCTTCCCAGCTAATCCTGCAGGATGTTGTTGACAAAGCATTGACACATGGATGGGGTATTGAAGAGCCTGAAGGGAATGGCATAATGACCTGTGTTATTCATACATATTTGAGTGTTACTCAAAAAGACAGTCTTCAATGTATTGTCCGCTCCGTTCCAGACCAGGTTGTTTGCACTCTGAAGTTTAGAGGATACTTTAGCTGGCAGGACCAGAAGTGATTTTTTTAGTAATGCTGTTAGGCCTACTTTAATCAATGCAAGGACACAAAGTGGAGAACTTCTTCGGATGAAGAAGAAGAACCTCAGTGACATAATCCTCCTTACCTGTGATCACTGCTAGATGAATGAGAATGAGAAGGCATGGTATTCTCCACGTTGGAAGTCTGGTGAGAAGGCACAGCTGGGGGTCTTGGATGCAGTGCTGTAAGCGATGGTCAGACCTAGAGGTAAATTACATTACATATTTGATTCATTTCAATTTCCTTTTAAAATATTAGTAAATGATTGTGGGATAAAGTTGACTTTGTTCTTCTCGGTGCAGAGACTCAGACCAGAACTGACAGGGATGAGGTAGAGTCGTGAGTGGGGAACAGTCCTGGGTCAGAGGCAGCAACAGTAAGACAAGAAGTCGTACATGCAGAAGATGCTAGGCAATTGGAAAGTTGAAGTTATGGAAGGGAGGTCATAATCAGAGCAATCACAATATATTTTAGATATGGTTGATGTTATCGGCAGACCAATGAGACCTTGTAATGAAAGGCCAAATGAGCTCTGAAGAGCAGGAAATTAACTGAATGGAATCAGCTAAGCATGGGTAGTAGAAGGGTGTCCATTTGCTAGAAACTGGAGGTTTAGCTGGTACTATTGTGGGAGTCCAGAAGTGGAGCCTGGACATCTACAAATGTCACAAATGTTTTTTATTGCCTTCATAGGATGAAATATTTTATATTTTACAAGAAAAAGTAATTACAGTTTTGAAATATTAAAAATAATGCAATATTCTTTCCTGTAAACATCTGCGATTCCCCTGTTCTCTGTGTCTAACGTCAAGGCATACCATTTGAAACATAGTTATCATGGTCACGTTCATGGAGAAGGGTCTGGAGCAAAAGTTAGAATTTACTGGGCACAGCCAGAGGAATAAAGTGGACAGGGGGCCAGTCCATTGCAGGATTCAATAAATGCACTACCCGACCAGCAAGTCCTACCTTGGATTTGAACTAAGACCTTACTGTGTCCAGCAGCTGCCTCATCACTGAGCCATAGTTTAGCCCTGGTACACTCAAAAGTTTTTAAATGAAGTTTAAAATTTTGACAACCTGTGTTAGTATATGGCATTTTGCGTCAAAACAATGAAACAATTTTGCAGTTCAATAGTGTTCTATGGTGCAATTCAGCATAGGTTAGCTTTATCTGTAGGGAGGAAATAGTGGTCTTCACTTTCTGAGGCTAAACTACAGCTCATTACAACTCTGTGTATTTGTATCTTATATGCCCACGAGGTCCAATTTAGTTCTTTTCACAAACTGTCCAGAGCTGTTGCTAAAGGCTCTGTCTATATTCTAACAGACATCTACCTTCATGACACCACTGTATAAATTCAACAGCTGTCAGAAATAAAATTCGAAAAAACTCTTTTCTTTTTTCATGCTAGCGGAACTAGCTTGAAATTGTTCACAGCTTGAAGTGATCACAGGACTATAAAATAGTACACGGCACTAGGTAGTTTGCTGTCAGTTGTATTGTGTTTCATTTTTTACCTCATTCTCTCTCACTCTCCCATTCACTTTCCATAGGCCCGTGCTCACTTAGCCTCATACTCTGCTCTCATTTGCACTAATCATCACTTAGCCTGATGCCATTAATTCACTACTAATTGAAAATAATACAAGTCCATCATAATTGCGTCCATATCAGTCTCATACTTGGCACTACATTTGTCTCATCCCAGTGCAGAGAATTCCGTGTATTAAGTACATCAATATCAATGTCAACAGATGCCTTGTAGTGATTATTCTAGCCTTCTTCAGGGTTAACAGTTGTGGGTGAAATGGAGCAATCAATACTCTGCTTCTCTTACTCTGAAACACAGGATTTGATTATCACTCAAAGCACAGCTACCGCGTAAGGCTTCTATTTTCAGGCTGTGTTTTCCTTGCTCAGCTTATGTGACAAGATCAAAGCTCTGAGCTCTTTCTGCCGCATAGGAGACTCTGTCAGAAGCCTGTTAACATATTCTCATTCAGTATCCTTATTTGCCATGGTCATTTATGAAAAGTTTCAAGTTTTCAAATATAACTTAAGCCTTCCCAGGAGGGACTACAATTGCATGGGTTCCTGGGGTAATTTTCTCTCTTACAGGTGGTATTCTATGAGTTTTTTACAGTCTGGATCTTCTGTGTTTCACCCAATTCTACCGTACTCTGATAATTTTAATCTAAGTCTCCATGATTTTACAGGCAGATGTCACCTCATGATTAAAAGAAAAAAAAAAGAATAAATAAATAAAAGTTTTGGACTGCTGCTTTTTGCTGCCAGTCTTCCGACATGCGAATTAAAGTCAATCAGAGACATTCCAAATCTACAAATACTATTTAATTGGGCTGGATGTTAGGAGAACTGTCATCACTCTGAGAGCCAATAAGGAGAAAAATATATTAAAAGCTAGATAGCACTAGCTGATTAAAGAGGAGAATTTAATGTCATCTATAGAGCATTACTTTGCATATAAATATGCACACTATTTTTTCTGTAAATAATGACATATAATGAATTTGCTATATACAGTGGTGCTTGAAAGTTTGTGAACCCTTCAGAGTTTTCAATATTTCTGCATAAATATGACTTAAAACATCATCAGATTTTCACACAAGTCCTAAAAGTAGATAAAGAAAACCCAGTAATACAAATGAGTCAAACATATTATACATGGTCATTTATTTATTGAGGAAAATGATCCAATATTACATATTAGTGAGTGGCAAAAGTATGTGAACCTTTGCTTTCAGTATCTGGTGTCACCTCTGTGCAGCAATAACTGCAACTAAATGTTACTTGTAATTGTTGAAAACTTGGAAGAATTTTAGCTCATTCCTCCATACAGAACAGCTTCAACTCTGGGATGTTGGTGGGTTTCCTCACATTAACTGCTCGCTTCTTGTCCTTCCACAACATTTCAATTGGATTAAAATCAGGACTTTACACATTAACATTAACATTAACATTAACGTTATTCTTCTTTAACCATTCTTTGGAAGAACGACTTGTGTGCTTAGGGCCGTTTTCTTGACCCACCTTCTCTTGAGATTCAGTTCATGGACAGATGTCCTGACATTTTGCTTTAAAATTCTCTGATATAATGGGCAAGCCATCCTGGTCCAGATGCAGCAAAACAGGCCCAAACCATGATACTACAACCACCATGTTTCACAGATGGGATAAGGTTCTTACGCTGGAATGCAGTGTTTTCCTTTCTCTAAACACAATGCTTTTCTTTTAAACCAAAAAGTTCTATTTTGGTCTCATCTGTCAAACATTCTTCTAATAGCCTTCTGGCTTGTCCATGTAATCTTTAACAAACTGCAGATGAGCAGCAATGTTCTTTTTGGAGAGCAGTGGCTTTATCCTTGTAACCCTGCCATGCACACGATTGTTGTTTAGTGTTCTCCTGATGGTGGACTCATGAACATTATCATTAGCCAGTGTGATAGAGGCCTTCAGTTGCTTAGAAGTTACACTGGGTTCCTTTGTGACCTCATCAACTACCTTGCTCTTGGAGTGATCTTTGTTGGTCGACCACTCCTGGGAAGAGTAACAATGGTCTTGAATTCCTTGCATTTGTACACAATCTGTCTGACTGTGGATTGATGGAGTCCAAACTCTTTAGATATGGTTTTGTAAACTTTTCCAGCCTGTTGAGCATCAACAAGTCTTTTTCTGAGGACCTCAGACAGCTCCTTTGTTCATGCCATGATACACTTCCACAAAAATGTTGTGAAGAGCAGACTTTGATAGATCCCTGTTCTTTAAATAAAATAGGGTACCCACTCACACTTGATTGTCATCCCCTTGATTGAAAACACCTGACACTAATTTCACCTTCAAATTAACTGCTAATCCTAGAGGTTCACATACTTTTGCTACTCATTAATATTTGATGTTGGATCATTTTCCTCAATAAATGAATGTACCAAGTATAATATTTTTGTCTTATTTGTTAAACTGGGTTCTCTGTCTACTTTTAATAATTGCGTGAAAATCTGATGATGTTTTAGGTCATATTTTTGCAGAAATATAGAAGATTTTAAAGGGTTCACAAACTTTCAAGCACCAGTGTACATGGAGAAAAAAGATGTGAACTCTCGTTTCTTTGTTCAGTTGAAAAAAAAGATAAGAAGCTGCAGTTTCCACAAGTTTGTGTTTGTTATTGCCCTGGATATAATACAAAATATTAAAAAGAAGTATGTAAATCACAAACTTTATGTAGCACATTTACCTTATGCTAGTTGGCAGTGGCAAACTCTGGCTCAAGTATAAAAAACAAATTGAAAACTACACAATACAACTTAGTATTCAAGAAAAAGCTATATAAAAGCCACCAGAAAAAGATTTGGTTGATGACAGTTTTTTGGAAAGAAAGAGATTGGTAACAGCTTAGCTGGATCTACATCCCACTGAGAGAGTACAGCCCAACTCCAGCCTCTGAGCTATCCACCTCTATGATGAACAGCAGTTAGGGATCTGGCTGGTGAAAAATAGGTGCAGATGTGAACCTTTCCTTCAAATAGGAGAACACCTCCTCAACAACAAATGACCAAGGGTGCCACTGTGTAGCTCCCTGAAAGTGAAGTTTGAGAAGCACAGCACATACTGGAAATGTAAGACAGTATTGGTAGAAATTTGCAAAACCCAAGAAACTCATTCTCATACCATCTTAAGGTGCAGCCAATAGCACACTGGCTACACCTTACTCTCATTCATATACACCTTCCCCACAAGATCACATATCTGGGGAAGGTAACTGATGTTTGATTAAAAGATGCATAGCTCTACCTGAATAAACAGATCAATTTCCAGGAGATGGTTTAAAACAGCCTGCACCTGATATACATACTACTGTATAGTGGCTGAATGGATGAGTAAGTCATCAATGTATGTGATGACACATTTGTTCAACATTTCACAGAGCACCTCTTTCATGAACAACTAGAAAACTGCTGGCACACTGGTGAATCCATAAGCCATGATGAGGTACTCATAATCGCCATTGGTGACAGAGAATGCAATCTATCACTCATCACTTTTCTGAATTTTCTCAAATAAACTCTTGGTCTATGTTATGACAGTCGCCTTTTCAATGAAGATGTACCCCACTGCTACTGGGGAAACGTACAGACAAGTATTACAGGTCTCTGCATAAGTTGCTGTTGAAGATACTCATGGTCAATGTTGTGGCTATGGACATTGCCTTCAGTATGGACTATGTCTGTGTCTGGAGGAGGTTACCCAAATGTATGGACAGAGCCGTCGGCTGGTTCAAGTTTAACAAGCCATTTCTGCATGCTAACTTATACTGTAGCTCCTCATTGACACCAAACTGCTATGCTGTCAATGGTACAGACACATTCCACCCTATGCTAGAAGCCAAGGTACATAAATCTGAAGCATATTCCAGTGCTGGACCCCTACCTTGACAAAGTATAGTTGCTGCTCCCTGAACACCCTGCCCTCAGCTGGATGGTCAAGACAAGTTGGATGATTAAAATCAGGTCTTTGTAAACTTGCCCTACTGCTTACAAGGTGTCCTTGCCCTTCCAAGATGGCCTCTGCCCAGTCATATGCTCAGCTTGTCAGCACAAGAGAACTTCATAGCTTCATAACTTCATAGCTTCTCTCAGGAAAAACCCAGGATTGTCAGGGTCCCCGCCATTATGCCTTGTTCTTCGCTCGCTGTGTTTATTTTTCTTGCACATTCCCCGATCGCCTTGTTTCACTTTTGTTTACAGATGCGTTTCCCCCACGTGCACTTTGTTTTTGTTTTGCATGTATGTTGTGTTTCCTCCCTGACAGATCCATTGGCTGCCCTCCACCACGTCATCCTCTCTGCTCCGCCCTGCACACCGGATCTGCATCTCTGCTCATCTACCTCTTGCCATAAAACCTTGGACTTTGCAGCCATTGATCATCGGATCGTCCTCGCACGAATTTTGGTACCTTGCTCAATGTTATTTCTTTGCTTGTTTACCTTGCTCTTGATTCCTGCTGTTCAGTACGTTCATTCGTGTTTCAAGCCTCATTAGCTTAGCCTTGCTGCGCTAGCGCTTAGCTTAGCCACACTAGCACTAGCTTAGCCATGTTAGCCTATTGTTTGCAACCTAGTAATAGCCTAGCCCTGCTAGTGCTGTGTTTCCCAGTACAACCATTCAAGTTTGTTGTTTATTGTTATTTTTTTTTCCTCCCTGCGTTTTCGGCTCTCACGCCAGGTTTTAGTTCTCCTCTGAGTTTTCTCCATGTTTTAAGGCTCTCATGGCAGGTTTTGTTTGCTCTGCTTATTTTGCTTTGTCCCCCACAGCCCCGCCAAGCATGCACCCTGCAATCTCCTCTGGAAATTCCTGCTCTCCCAAGACTTGTCTCCATTGATCACTTCCGGAAGATCCTGGACCACCTCTCTCGGGGAAAGTATGCCACACGCCGCTGCCTCATGTTCTCCGTTGATCACCTGCCCAACGCCAGCTCAGTGGATCCCAGCCTGTTTTTGTTTTTCCCATCATTTTCTTTTTTTTCTTTTTTTGTTTTTTTCAGTTACCTTTGTTAGTAATAAATAACATTTTTCTCATAGTCTTCGTATCCTTGTGCTCTGCATTTTGGGTTCCACCTGGTTTAGCATTTGGGAATCATTCCCCCATAACAGAACGATCCGGTCATACCATGGAACCCGCAGCCCCCAAGGCAGACGCTATGGTTGACCCAGCATGACCAACTGTTACGGTCGCTCACCAAGTCTAACCGCCTTCTCATGGCCCAGGTTACTGCCTTGACTAGTAAGTTAAATAGTGTTCTTTCTGTTTCTCCCCAGGGCTCTGTTCTCTCTGCCCAGAGTTAGACCACCACTGCTCCAAGTGGCGCACGGGATTCTGCACCCCCTCTGACTGCCTCCTTGGGGTCTTCGCTCTCTGCTCCTGCAACGCCGGAACATCTGGCTTTCCCCAGGGGCACGGAACCGCCCCTCACTCACCCGGAGCCAACGAAGGGGAACTGGACCGTTGCCTGCTCTTCGTTCTGCAGTGTGACATGGTCTTTTGGTTATGGGCCATGGCCTTTGCCAACGATGCTGCCAAGGTCGGGTACCTCGTGGGGTTCCTGCAAATCAGGGCACTGAGCTGGACTGAGGAAACGCTCTCCAGCTGCTGTCTTGAGGAGGTCTTGTACGACGACTTCCTTGGTCAGTTTCGGGAGGTGTTCGACCAACCGAGCCATGAGGAGGCGCCGTCGAGCCGACTCATCGGTCTTCGGCAGGGTTCCCAGTCAGTCGCTGACTATGCAATGGAATTCAGGTCGTTGGCCACGGACAGCCAGTGGAATGACCCCGCTCTGCGGGAGGTGTTCTGTTCTGGGCTGTTCCAGCAGCTTAAGGTCGAGTTCGTGGCCCGTGACGAACCCCCCAATTTGAACGCCCTGGTGGCTTTGGTCATTCATCAGCCGTTCGTTTGGCCGGCGTTTCAGTGAGTGCCGGAGGGAAAGGGCCTAGCACTCGGTCCAGGCTGTCCCGTCTCCACGGACTAAGTCCACTGTGTCGGTCGGGTTGGCACCCCCCACAATGTCCATGGTCACCCAGGAAGAGCCAGAACCCATGCAGAACCCATGCACTTGCCGAAGGGAGCAGGGGTTGTGTTTTTACTGCGGGGTCCCTGATCATGCCCTTGCCTTGTGTCCTGTTCACCCAAAAGGTTCTGCTTGCCAGTGAACCTGGGGGCCCTGATGAGCACCTCCCCTAGTCCCCCAGCACTACCTCGACCGTCACTCCTGCTCCCTGCCTTGTTACACCTAGCCAGCGCCATGCACACCTTAGAAGCCCTGGTCGACTCGGGAGCGGAGGATAACCTTATGAACAGTACCCTCGCCACCCAATTGGGGGCACCCCTGGAAGCCCTCGAGACCCCGAGGCGGGCCTAAAGCCTGGATGGCAGAACTTCTGGCGGAAATAACGCACCAGACCCGACCTTTGCCACTTGTCTTGATACATGCTCAATAATCCATTGATGCTTTGAAAGTCAGAGAGGAACACATCCGACAGATACTTCCTTCATGTCTAGATGAGACCACCCTTCAACGTGTGATCAACTTCACAGAAATGGCTCAGTTAGCACAGCATGAAAAGTCGAAAACTAGGCAGCAGAAGAAGTTCGATCTTCTTGCTGCACGCCAGAGACACCGGCGGACGGATGACACTCTCAAAGGCTGGAAGAGAGACGGAGGACAGACACAACCTGTGGATGTGGACAAGTGGGTGAAGAACTTGTCTGACAGACTACTCACCCAGGCGGAGAAAGACATCTTGGCTAAGGGACTGAATTTTGCTGTGAAACCGAGGCAAATACCACTAGTGGAACTGATTACAGCCACGGAAACAGCAATCCGCAACAACAACATCGTGGACATGGAAGCAGAACAACTGCGAATGAAAGTTTCAGCCTGCCTTAGCAATGCTAAGCCACCGCCGTCCAACACCAGCAGAGAGGAAAGGAATGCACTCACGACTCTCAGTAAGGATAATGACATCATCATCCTTCCAGCGGACAAAGGTAGGTGCACTGTTTTATTAAACCAGACAGACTATCATGAGAAAGTTATGACTCTCCTTGGAGACACTAACACTTATGAGCCCCTGAAACGAGATCTTGGTAGTGGGTACAAGGAGAAGGTGATAGATTGTATGAAGTTTTTATAACAGGAGAATGCTATTGACCGGCCTCTGTATCACAGATTATACCCAGGGGAGGCTACACCTAGTCTGTATGATTTACCTAAGATACATAAACAGGATGTGCCATTGTGTGTATGATCAACTTAGTGACCTACAACATCGCTAAGTTTCTGGCATCGATCCTCAACCCGTTGGTAGACAGCACGGATCATCACATCCAGAACACCATGGATTTCGTGGATAAGGTGAGGGACGTCATTATGGAGACGGATGAAACAATGGTCTCGTTTGATTTCACACCTCTCTTCACGTGCGTTCCAGTTGCTTAGGCAGTAGAGGTAGTCCGAGTGAAACTACAGGATGACCCCACTCTCAGCAATAGGACCACCCTTAACTTGACAAGGTGTGTTTGTTCTGGAGCTGTGTCTTCCAATCACATATTTCCACATACAGAGAGCAGTACTATAGGCAGAAACATGGGTGTGCCATGGGCTCCCAGTTTCACCTTCATGGCCAACCTGATATGGAAGAAGTGGAAAAGAAAAAAAAAAAAAATACAAGGGCACTAAAATCCGTATTCAGGAACACCACCCAGCCATTGGTTCAGATATGTGGATGACACCTGGGTTAAAATGAAATCTCAGGAAGTGCCACATTTCACCGACCACATCAACTCAGTGGACAAACACATTAAGTTCACCAGGGTGGATGTGAAGAACGGCAGGTTAGCCTTCTTGGATTGTGAGGTTGTGATTGGAGATGGGGGGGCGATTGAAAGTCGATGAAATCCTGTGTGAATGGCATACGTGGCCATTGTCGTTAATGGCTATGTCAATCTGCATATTAAACTGATCACCGCTCTCATTGTTATGCAATGGTGCTGGTACCAGTCGTTATGCAAAGGTACTGTATATAAGATTGGGAAAGTTTTCCAACTGCTGAGACTGAAGAAGTCACTTAGATGAGTGATGAAACGTTTCTCCGACAAAATCTATGTCCAGATGAGCAGATTCAACTTCTGGGACTTTGCCACTTGTGTTATCTGGGAACCACCATGAGAACATCTCATTCGTGATTGTCCACATCCCCAAGACTCCTCTGGTTCTTGGGTTCTCCTGGCTCAGGATCCACAACCCCACCATCGACTGGAGCCAGGGTAGGATCCTGGGTTGGAGTGAGTCTTGCCACCAGGGCTGCCTACACTTCGCCATCCCTCCTATCGGGAACTCTGCTTCTCAGCCCTCAGGCGACGTCGACCTCTTTCTCATTCCACGTGAGCGCCATGTGTCTACCACCGCATCGCCCCTACAACTGCTCCATAGAGCTCCTCCCTGACTGCTCTCTCCCCTCTAGTCAACTGTACTACCTGTCTTGCGCTGGGAGGGAGGCCATGGAGCAGTATATCACAGAATCGCTCGCTGCGGGATTGATCAGACCCTACTCCTCTCCCCTCAGAGCTGGGTTTTTTTTTGTTGAGAAGAAAGATGGGTCCCTCAGACCATGTATTGATTTCCGTGGCTTGAATGCCATTACTAAGCAGAACAAGTACGCTCTCCCCCTCCTGTCTTCGTCGATCGACCTTCTGCAGGGTGCCACCATGTTCTCCAAGCTCGACCTGTGGAATGTGTACCATCTGATCCGCATCAGGAGTGGGGACGAGTAGAAGTCAGGCTTCAATACTACCCTATTGCACTTTGAATACCCGGTGATGCTGTTTGGGTTGACTAACGCTCCAGTTGTGTTCCAGGCTTTTATTAATGGTGTCCTGAGGGACTTTCTTAATTGTTTTGCTTTCGTTTATTTGGACGACATCTTGATCTTCTCCCGTTCCGAGGAGGAGCACATTAGGCACATGCGCCTGGTACTCACTCGCCTGTTGGAAAACAGGCTATTCGCCAAGGCCGAGAAGTGCCTATTCCACGTGGAGTCAGTCCCATTCCTGGTCTACATTGTGCAGAGGGTGTGCATCAAGGTGGACCCATCAAAGATTCAGGCAGTTGCAGAGTGGCGGGCCCCCCCCCGGATGCAATGAACTGCAGTGGTTCCTGGGGTTTGCGAATTTTTACCGGCGCTTCATAAGGGACTATAGCAAGGTAGCGGCACCCCTGACCCAGCTCACCTCCACCAAGCACCCCTTTTGTTGGACCCCAGAGGCGGACATGGCCTTCGCCAAGCTCAAGAAGATGTTCAAGTCGGCCCCCGTGCTCATGCAACCAGACCCCAGCAGGCAATTCGTCGTGAAGGTGGACGCGTCGGATATAGGTGTAGGTGCCATCCTTTCACAACGTGGTCCAGATAATAAACTTCACCCCTGCTCCATCTTTTCCAGATGCTTGACACCGGCTGAGGTGAACTACGACATGGGGAACCGGGAGCTCCCTGGACCCCAACCTGTTTTTGTTTTTTCCCGTTTTCTTTACCTGTTTTTTTCAGTTACCTTTGTTAGTAATAAATACCATTTTTTGCATAGTCTTCTTCTCGTTGTGGCCTGCATTTTGGGTTCCGCCTGGTTTAGCATTGGGGAATCTCTGATTCCCCCATAACAAGGATTATGTATGATAAAAAATGTACACTCAAGCAGGAAACCTTTGCAAGCTGAGGTGTGAGAGGAAGTGACAGTCTGGTTTGCATCACCTGCATCCACAGGTGGCCTGATCACCAGAGCAGACACCTGCTGGGTAAGCTGTTGCAACACCTACCTGTGCTGTTGATTCTAAAGCTTGAGCTGACAGATTTGTTCCTTCTACGTTGCAAGGATGCAGTCCAACCACGTCATAGCTGCAAAAGATTTGGCCGGTACCCTGCAGGGATCAGGTCTATTTGTGCCATTCTGTAACACTGGCGATGAGGCAAAGGCTGGCAATGGGAGAAAATAATGAAAACTGTGTGATACTAAGACTAAATATCGTTGTCACAGCACAGATGGAAAAGGGTTGGAAAATATTGCAAATACAATTATGATGAGTCCTGATGCTCAAAGGAAAACTGCAGCAGTCAGACAAGAAGGCATAAGACTGACACACCACTGAAGGATGGTGAGACCTTCCAAGAATGAGTTCATGTACAGGGATTCACACAACACACATGCAGATATAAACTAACACACACACACACACACACACACACACACACACACACACACACACACACACACACCAGTGTTGTGCCAGTTCACAGCTTTTCTGAACTAGTTCAAGTTCAGTTCATACATGCTCAAAGTGAACAGTTCACGTTCAAAGTTCACAATTTTAATTCTGAACTAGTTCAAAGTTCAGTTCATTTTACTTTTTTCGTGAGATATTAAAATAAATACTTTTTTTCACACTAAAAGCTAGAAATCACTATACGTTCTTTGAAACTGCTCATTGTAGACATTTGCTCATGACACTGCAATTGAGTACGCGGCGTTGCTATGCCTACCCCGCTCTGCTGCAATTCATCACGGGTAAAGTCGTGCGGAAGCCAGTATGTTATTAACTAGCCAGTATGTTAACTATTCTCAGCCGGACACTACGTTGCCCGCAATGCATTGCGCACACAATGTCAAAACCATTTCTGTCTGGTGATACATGATTTAGGCGGCACCAGCGAGAATACAGGAGGGAGGAACTTTCTCTCGTTGCGTTTCAAAAGAGAAAACAGATGTCACTCAGTTTTCAATGGAAAACAAATTCCAACGTTCACAGTGATGTCTGCCGTTCATGACACATAATGTGAACTAATTCACGTTCAAGTTCTTTATTAAAAAATGTGTTGCGTTCAGTTCAACGTTCACGAAAAAATGAGCGTGTTCAATGAACGCGTTCTTTTGAACTCGTTCACGCACAACACTGACACACACACACAGTAAGTAAGACAGTAGCAATGATCACTAAGGCTCATGGAAATTAGGCACACTTGGAGTCCAAGACTGGTTCTCAACCAATGAGCAATATCACATGCTGAGTGTTTAAAATGCTGTTTACCAATACTTAACACATTAGCAATAATGAGTGGAAATCAATCAGCTGTCTCCTTTCAAAACTCATCAGGATCAATTCACTGACTTCATAACACTGATAGGCGCTTCCAAAGTTGACTGAGAGTCATGAAATAACATTAGTCATTAATATATAACGATTAACATGCAACATTTGTTATTATATACCCATGCTCATTGAATGTTAATGGTTGGAAATGTATATGTTCACACTATACAATAAGACTTGAAACCAGAATGTGTGTGTGTGTGTGTGCATGTGTGTCTGTGTCTGTCTGTCTTAGGACAAAGGTGTTTTCATTATGTTTGTGTATGTATGTTGTCTGGTAAGGGGGTGGTGAAATGAGACATAAAGCGAATTTCTGAACGTGACTCGCTTGACATGTAAAAGCACACAAACACTGTTATCATTGTCATCAGCTCTGTGGCAGTACGTGATTGAGTTGGGCCCTTGCTCTGTTGTCAAATGCTAACATAAACAGCTTCTGACAGCCTCTGTATCACCTGCATCTATTCTATTCCTCTCCTTACTTCATAGTATTATGTTCTTTTTATCACACTAGTTCCAGGCACAATCCTACTCCAAAAGCTTAATTTCTCAATTCAATTACTCTAATCAGTGTTTATTTGTGTGTTTCAGAGTTTCTTTATGACAATACAATTTTTCTTTACCTGTCACAGATTTATATTAACACTCATAATTTAATGTGAATAAATATACTGTTGCTATAAGTTTTATGTCTGAAGACAGTCATTTTGTACAATATTAAAGACACTACAGAGTAAGGACAAAGTACAATACTTTAATATTATCAGTGTAAATGTATCTGAAATCACAGGCATATTCTGTTTCACCCCTACATTAACATAGTTTTAATATGACTACACTGATGAGGACTCTAGCCCAAGGGAAATTCAGAACGCAAAGCTATGTGGCCTCAAACACAAATAACTTGTCATAAAAGCCTGCAAGGTGCCAATAGGCAGAAGAGGCTGACCACACTCACCTCAGGGAGGTCAGTGACAAATAATTCTAAGTCTTAATCATTCTAAAGTAAACACACTGATAATGTGAATATAACAAACTGAGAGAAACTTGCTTATGGATCATACACACTGTGTATGACCAAACTTCAGAGTTCAAAGACACAATGGTAAGATGATAGACAAGCTCATTGTCACACACTGAAAGAACAAACACACCAGCTTATATACACTGCCTTTAATGAGTCTAAATCTGCTTCAGATAAGATAAAGCATCCCTGAAGCTCTGAGGTGGAGCATCTGGCCAATGAAACCATAGCACAAGTGGGCTGAAAACTGAAAAAAAGCCCAAGCTGACCTAGGCAATTGCAATGAAATTTTAATTTTAGGAGGGGATCCAAGACATCTTCTGCCAGAATTCAGTAGCATTCTGTTGGACTCTAATCTCCTCAAATAACCAGATACTGGAGTTGTTTTTTTTATTTTCAAGAATACAGAAGCACTTGAATGGAAACAGCCTTTTGTCAGGACCCAGATACCACCGACCTCAAGGAACATCTCTTGCATGGCAAGCTCAAGTGAAGTTTCAGTTTGGGGCTCCATACTCACTCACTTGGCTGACAATCAAGTGCCACCCTGTGGTGGTGATCAGCTTGAGGCTGCTGTTACTCACCAGTCCTCTTGGTCTGGAAGTAATCCAACTCAGATAGGCAGCTCTTCTCTCTGCATGGTCACCCAGCAGGGCACAGGAGCACTGTGTGGACAGACCTGCTGTCATGGCATGAACAAACACTCTGGTTTTGAGGATTTTCAAGACCAATTTTAACTTTCCCAGGAGTGGTCGACCAACAAAGATCACTCCAAGAGCAAGGCGTGTAATAGTTGGCAAGGTCACAAAGAACCCCAGGGTAACGTCTAAGCAACTGAAGGCCTCTCTCACATTGGCTAATGTTAATGTTCATGAGTCCACCATCAGAAGAACACTGAACAACAATGGTATGCAAATCAGAGTTGCAAAGAGAAAGCCACTGCTCTCCAAAAGAACAATGCTGCTCATCTGCAGTTTGCTAAAGATCAATGAAATTAATAAAAAAAATTAAATTAAATAAATGACCAAGTATAATGTTTTTGTCTCATTTGTTTAAATGGGTTCTCTTTATCTACTTTTAGGACTTGTCTGAAAATAGGATGAGGTTTTAGGTCATATTTATAAAGAAATATAGAAAATTCTAAAGGGTTCACAAACTTTCATGCTTCATTGTAAGCAGCACTGGATAACAAAGGCTACCCAATATGCCAAGATTTTACACTGCTGTTTAATATATTACTGAAAACATGATGATGTTGTATTGTGAACATGATGAAAGTTTGATTGTATGACCTGACTTGTTTTGCTTAAAGCTTATTTTCTTGGTAAACACATTTTTGTGCCTGTCCATTTTTTTACTTGACCACCAGTTCACTGTTTCGATCACCCAGTTTTCAGACAGACAGAGAATAGATGCACACTGGGAGTTTTATGAAGTGGTCATCCTTCTGCAGTGTAATTTCAAGTTTTCTCTTCCCAGCATGAGCAACACTAGGTGACCCAGTCCTTTGACTGTTTAACTGGCTAACCTGGCTGTGCTTCACAGAGACAGGCTGATCCATCAACTGGCATGTATTGAAAGCAAACATTTTCGTTTGTTCATAAATTTAAAAAGGTATTGACCAAGTCACAGGTTCATGCCTGTTTGTCTGGTATAAATATGATCATTTTGGAAATAAATAGTCATGAGTAGATGCTACACCTTATTCTTTAGATGAATGTCTTGTTTATAAAAAAATGAGTGCTCTAATGTGAAATGACAGAGTACTTCAGAGAGGCACAAAGCAGAACACTTATAGACAAGAAAGAGCTGCTCTCATACAACTTTAAGCACATCAAGACATACATAATCAGAGAAAATAAATAACTCATTAGCCTATGAATTAATGGTTTACGTAAGAAACCAGCTTAGCCTATAGTCACTCACTTCCACTTTAATTCACATACTGGGGATGCACATGATTTCAATTATATTTTCAGTGTGAGGTTATAGTAAATATAAAAGCAAATTTCATCAATTGTACAATCTGCATTTTTATAACAGCTAGTTATGATTTGTTAAGAGTTAAGCATTTAAATTTCCAAATACACAATTTATATTTTTAAATGTACAAGACAGTATAGCAGCTGACAAAGATTTTCTTCCAGTGTCTTTGCCTTATGACCCAAATAATTATTTTCATTTCATTAGTTTATTCAATTACAATGTAAATTAATAAATTAAAATATCAGTAAGTTATTCTATGTGATTAGAATACAGTTTTAGCATGACTCCGACAATATTTCTCTTAGTAAACTAGATGTATTGCTGTAGGGTATAATTCAGTTTATTTTCAGTTTCAGTCTCTACCATCTGGTTCCTGGGGGAAATAGCAGGGCATTAGAAGACATTAATTACTATGCTAAATATTCCTTAAACATGCCTATGCTTTAGCACTTAACATCCAAATTATCTGGGTACATCAAATTAATTTCCACTGAGACAACCTGAGCACAGCTATTTGTTGGAAATGCATTTAATTCCACTATTTACTGGTATTACTCCCTTTTAAAAGTTTACGGGTTATAGTTTTATTGATTGCCAAAGTTCATATGCTTCTTAAAGTGTGTATGCCTAGGAAATTACGTTCATGGTCACCAGGTTGTGGCAATCTAATACCACATGAAGGCTATTATGTAAGGGCCTATATCCGTTTAGTGGAGCTGCAGTAATAACACATTTTATCTTTTAAACTGTAAATAGTGTACATAAATGTTCTTACATGAGCCAAATCCTCCAAAAACACATTAATAGAAGGGAACCCAAACTGCAGAAACACAACCAAGACAGAACTAAAAGGTAATGAAAGGTTTATTAAATAACAACAACAGAAAGCTAGCTTTCAGAATGCAAATAAGGAAACCATAATGCAGTTGGGGATGAGTCCAGGGAACCAGCATAACGAAAACCAGAGAGGGCGGAAGAGTGCGGCGGCAGCGAGCGTGCTTCTGTGGATGGTGAATCCATCCCTGGAGAACCCTGACACTTACTGGCGCAAACTTATTTGAAGTTTGAGCAGCCAGTCATGTTCCCGATTTACTGATTGACAGCTGGTTGCATAGACACTTTAGTAAACATACCATTGCCATATATTAATTACATTGTACCTACCTCTGTACTACCTCTGTAGTGTAACAGTAGTATAACATTTGTGGCATGTAGAATTTTTACTTCCAAGAGTGGGTTTTTCAGAAATTACATTTACCATGTTTTCTGGAACACTGGTTAATTCTAACAGCCCCCAGAGTGGTCATGACACCCAATACTAGGATACATACTTGGGATGATAAAATTACTTATATTTCATTATAATTTTGAGCAAATAGATTATTACATGATTCATAAAGTTCTCAGTAATGGTGTTAGACATCCCTAGGTCTAGGTACTGGGAACTCTATTACTCATAGTCCTTTGTGAAGCTGTTTTCCTTCCTTCCTGTCATGTGCCTATTCCTGCAGTATGATATTCACTATGTAATAATGTTTCCATGTAAATGTTATTCTGTTTTAATTGTATCCTGTTGTTGATGTTAAGTTGTTAGTTATGTTAAAGAACTATGGATGCGTTTGTAATGTCTGTTGGCCTTTGTAATTATTGGTAAAACATCCCAATAAACCATCCGTTGCTATTCATCATCCATTCACCTACCTGGTATTCTTCGACTTATTCTTCTCACTCATCAAGTGTACCCTTCGTATTAAGGATCATTTGCATAATACTTGATCAATAAAGAATTGTGTGGACAGTTGAATCATTTCACTGTATTTCAATCAGAACCAGACATCACATTCGAAACAAATAGAAAAATTGCTCTTGTTCCATTGAGACACCTCAGCCCCTGACACTGTTGAAATCTGTCCATGCCACTGTGTGTCAAATCTAGTTGGATGAAGTCAAGTCAAATTCACTGCTCAAGCTTGAAGTTGACCAAACTCCTAGTAGGAGTATGGACCAATAAGCAACAGCATTACATATAATGTTACAGTCTATGTATTGGCTATGGTCACATTAAATCAGTGGTGTAGGTTTCTTGTCAACTTTGGGGGGACTGACACATTGGGCTAGATGACCTAATTTGCATATTTGTGACATCATCACATCATATTACATGCTGCTTGATTTCAGACCGTATCAGTCCTTTAAATGTTGTTGCTTCTGTCTTACTGTCTTTACAGGATAAACCAGAAAACTATATGCATATTTCAGAAGAGTAACAGCATGTATGTATTTATTAATGCACTGAAATAAAATAAAAAAGACAAAATGGTGTTTTAATGCACTATTCTCATTCACGTCTGTGTGCCATGCACTACAGTGGTGCTTTAAGGTTTGTGAAGCCTTTAGTATTTTCTATATTTCTGCATAAATATCACCTAAAACATCATCAGATTTTCACACAAGTCCTAAAAGTAGATAAAGAGAACCCAGTTAAACAAATGATCCAATATTACATATTAGTGAGTAGAAAAAGTATGTGAACCTCTAGGATTAGCAGTTCATTTGAAGGTGAAATTAGAGTCAGGTGTTTTCAGTCAATGGGATGACAATCAGGTGTGAGAGGACACCCCGTTTTATTTAAAGAACAGGGATCTATCAAAGTCTGCTCTTCACAACACACGTTTGTGGAAGTGTATCATGGCACGGACAAAGGAGATTTCTGAGGACCACAGAAAAGGAGTTGTTGATGCTCATCAGGCTGGAAAAGGTTGCAAAACCATCTCTAAAGAGTTTGGACTCCACCAATCCTTAGTCAGACAGATTGTGTGCTAATGGAGGAATTTCAAGGCCATTGTTACCCTCCCTAGGAGTGGTCGACCAACAAAGATCACTCCAAGAGCAAGGCGTGTAATAGTTGGCTAGGTCACAAAGGACCCCAGGGTAACTTCTAAGCAAGTGCAGACATGTCTCACATTGGCTAATGTTAATGTTCATGAGTCCACCATCAGAAGAACACTGAACAACAATGGTGTGCAAATCAGAGTTACATAGAGAAAGCTATTGCTCTCCAAAAGAACATTGCTGCTCATCTGCAGTTTGCTAAAGATAACGTAGACAAGCCAGAAGGCTATTGGAAGAATGTTTTGTGGACCAAAAATATAACTTTTTGGTCTAAAAGAAAAGCGTATGTTTAGAGAAAGGAAAACACTGCATTCCAGCATAACAACCAAATCCCATCTGTAAAACATGGTGGTGGTGTTATCATGGTTTGGGCCTGTTTTGTTGCATCTGGGCCAGGACGTCTTGCCATCATTGATAGAACAATGAATTCTGAATTATAACAGAGAATTCTAAAGGAAAATGTCAGGACATCTGTCCATGAACTGAATCTCAAGAGAAGATGGGTCATGCAGCAAGACAACGACTCTAAGCACAAGTCATTCTACCAAAGAATGGTTAAAGAAGAATAAAGGTAATGTTTTGGCATGTTCAGGTCAAAGTGTTGACCTTAACCCAATCGAAATGTTGTGGAAGGACCTGAAGCGAGCAGTTCTGTGGAAACCCACCAACATCATAGAGTTGAAGCTGTTCTGTACAGAGGAATGGGATAAAATTCCTCCAAGCCGGTGTGCACAACTGATCAACAGTTACCAGAAATGTTTAGTTGAAGTTATTGCTGCACAGGGGGGTCACACCAGATAGAGAAAGCAAAGGTTCACATACTTTTGCCAGTCACTAACATGTAATATTGGATCATTTTCCTCAATAAATAAATGACCAAGTACAATATTTTGTCTCATTTGTTGAACTGGGTTCTTGTTATCTACTTTTAAGACTTGAAAATCAGAAGTTGTTTTAGGCCATATTCATGCAGAAATACAGAAAATTCTAAATGTTAACAAACTTTCAAGAAGCACTGGGGCAGAGGAGACACGGAGTTACGGACAGTTATAATAATGCCAATTTGTTCTAAGTTAGGTAGGGTTTTCTATACACTGGTGCTTGAAAGTTGTGAACCCTTTAGTATTTTCTATATTTCACCATAAATATGACCTAAAATATCATCAGATTTTCACACAAGTCCTAAAAGTAGATAAGGAGAACCCAGTTAAACAAATTAGACAAAAATATTATACTTGGTCATTTATTTATTGAGGAAAATGATCCAATATTACATATTAGTGAGTGGCAAAAGTATGTGAACCTTTGCTTTCAGTATCTGGTGTGAACCCCCCCTTTAGAATTTCCTGAGATAATTCAGAATTCATTGTTCCATCAATGATGGCAAGTTGTCCTGGCCCAGATGCAGCAAAACAGGCCCACACCATGATACTACCACCACCATGTTTCACAGATGGGATAAGGTTCTTATGCTGGAATGCAGTGTGTTCCTTTCTCCAAACATAACGCTTTCTTTTAAACAAAAAAGTTCTATTTTGGTCTCATCCGTCCAAAACTTTTTTCCAATAGCTTTCTGGATTGTCCACGTGATCTTTAGCAAACTGCAGACGAGCAGCAATGTTCTTTTGGAGAGCAGTGGCTTTCTCCTTGCAACCCTGCCATGCACACCGTTGTTGTTCAGTGTTCTTCTGATGGTGGACTCATGACCATTAACATTAGCCAATGTGAGGGAGGTCTTCAGTTGCTTAGAAGTTACCCTGAGTTCCTTTGTGACCTCGCCAACTATTACACATCCTGCTGTTGGAGTGATCTTTGTTGGTCGACCACTCCTGGGGAGGGTATCAATGGTCTTGAATTTCCTCCATTTATACACAATCTGTCTGACTGTGGATTGGTGGAGTCCAAACTCTTTAGAGATGGTTTTGTAACCTTTTCTAGCCAGATGAGCATCAACAACTCTTTTTCTGATGTCATCAGTAATATCTTTTGTTCGTGCCATGATACACTTCCACAAATATGTGTTGTGAAGAGCAGACTTTGATAGGTCGCTGTTCTTTAAATAAAACAGGGTGCCCACTTAAACCTGATTGTCATCCCATTGACAATAATTTCACCTTCAAATTAACTGCTAATCCTAGATGTTTCACATACTTTTTCCACTCACTAATATGTAATATTGGATCATTTTCCTCAATAAATAAATGACCAAGTATAATATTTTTGTCTCATTTGTTTAACTGGGTTCTCTTTATCTACTTTTAGGACATCTGGATAATCTGATGATGTTTTAGGTCATATTTATGTAGAAATATAAAAAATTATAAAGGGTTCACAAACCTTCAAACACCACTGTAAATATACAGTTTGTCCCTGACTTACAATAAGGATGCGTTCCAACAAATCCATTGGAACTTTAACTTGTTGTAAACTGAGGAGTTTAATATATACAATATTTATCATAGCATAGCCTACCTTAAACACAACTGTGACCATAGCTTTTCCTCATTACATGTCCCAGCACTCATCACTCCCACCATGGAACTCCCTATGTAGTGTACTGCCAATCAGTCTGCTCGCAAGAGAGTGCAGGAAAGTATGGTAGTGTGTAGCATACCTTAATTATGCTTAAAACACTTACATTAAATTACAGTTGGGCAACATCATTAACATATAACTTATTATACAGTACTGAATATCTCATGTAAATTACTGAATCATGTATTGAAAGCGAAAACAAAAACAATTATTGCGTGGCCACAGCTTTTACTTGATACATTTCTCAGTGCTCATCACTCCTGCAGTGTGACTCCCTACATCACACACTGCCGACTTCCTAGTGGGAGAGTGCAGAAGAGTATCGTACTACATATTGCTTGCCTGAGGAAAACTCACAAGTCATAATTCAGAGTACAATTTGTATTTATGTCAAAATGGGGTATAAACAGGGGAGTACCTGTACTAATTAATAAAAATGTATAGCTTTCAGTGCATAATGAACAAAGTTTCAGGTTGAAATAATTTAAGATAAAATTTTTGTATGACCCATAGAACATGCATACATCAAAATCAGAAATCTGACTGATAGTGATTCAGAAATGTTAAAAGTATATCCCATCGCCCTCACTGCACTAATTATGTAATCTCATAAATAATATTAAAAAAATGATTACTGTATTCAGCAGCTCTAAAACTCACACTGACTCCTTCAATGTTTCTGCAGTCTAATTCTCCAAATTTAATAATAAGAAAAACTTGGAAAAGAAAATACAATATAATAATACTATTAACTTTAATACTTGTATCAATTATACTTCCACACCTGTCAGGTCAAAATGACTGATGGTTGCCTTGACAGAAAATTGTCACCTCGTTTTGCCAAAAAGAAAATGTTTGGAAGTTTAAGCCATGTTCAAAATGAGACTTCCTTGGAAATTCAAATTTATGTAGATGATTTCACACTTACATTGTAACTGTGATTAAATTGGTGCCACATAATGCTGCATTACTAATACCGATTTCTATATTAGGGACATGTGGGTTTGTCAAAGAGGGTTAAGAGTGAGCAGTACGCGAGCCAATGGGTGAATTATATTTCTACAAGAAAAGAAAATACTTGAGTATAGCTTGGTTTGTTAGCGTGTGTGCTGTCAGTGAAGTGGTATGCCAGCTGCATCCCAACTCACTCAGATATATCTTGTAATAAAACTTTAAGCTTACCTGCAATTGTTTAGACTTCATAAACATCAAGGATGTCTTAAGTATTGCATATGTGTATATACTACTTCATACTGTGTATATACTGCTTCATACTCTGGAAAGCACATGCAAATGTGTACACACAAACACTGAGCGTGAAGGTAATCCAATCACTGAGGCTAAACTTTCTCATCTTTTGGCAACAGATATTTTTTCCTCTGCGCTACCAAACGTGTGTCAGTTATTAATGCATGAAGCATGCAGGAGAGACACAGATGCTGTGTGTGTGCTTTGTGTGTGTGTGTATGCTTCCTTGTGTAGCTGGACCCAGCAGATATGAATGTTTGGCCGAGTAACAAGTGTGTACATGGAAGGGCATTAGCACCTTACACAGCCAACATATCACAATAGTAAAACAATGGATTATGGCCATAACACTAGTTCTCAGACAGATCCAGCTATCGAGGGACATGCCATCCCTGACCATCTGTGGAAGCATCTAGGTCACCCAGTCTAGCTTGACAGACATGACAGTGTTCCTAAGACTCTGACCTCTCCCACCCCACCTCAAACTTATAAATAGCTAGCATTGTATATAACTACTTTGTTTTAGTCTTATTCAAGACTTGTTGCAACTTTGTCTTTTTCTTTTTATTTAATTATTAACTTCATTAAAGTCTTCCTCATGTAGCTGGAACATGAGTGACATTTTGTTTTACAACTGGTTAAACTTTGGCTGAGTCTATAACTGTGTACTAGTGTACTAAATAGTGTGTCAAAACGGTGACCCCCTTGTGGCATGCTAATGTGACAGTTCAAGAGTACAAATGTATGTGATTTGAAGCACAGTCAAGGTTGTCATCTCCGGGGAATACAGTGGTGCTTGAAAGTTTGTCTTTCCAATTTTTTATATTTCTGCATAAATATGACCTAAAACATCATCAGAAGTCCTAAAAGTAGATAAAGAGAACCCAGTTCAACAAATGAGACAAAAATATTATACTTGGTCATTTATTTATTGAGGAAAATGATCCAATATTACATATTAGTGAGTGGCAAAAGTATGTGAACCTTTGCTTTCAGTATCTGGTGTGACCCCCCTGTGCAGCAATGACTGCAACTAAACGTTTCCTGTAACTGTTGATCAGTCCTGCACACCGGCTTGGAGGAATTTCAGCCCATTCCTCCGTACAGAACAGCTTCAACTCTGGGGTGTTGGTGGGTTTCCTTACATTAACTGCTCACTTCAGGTCCTTCCACAACATTTCTATTGGATTAAGGTCAACTCTTTGACTTGGCCATTCCAAAACATGAACTTTATTCTTCTTTAACCATTCTTTGGTGGAACGACTTGTGTGGCTTAGGGTCATTGTCTTGCTGCAATGACCCACCTTCTTTGAGATTCAGTTCATGGACAGATTGTCCTGACATTTCCTTTAGAATTCTATATGAAAAATGATTTAATTCAGAATTTTCATTGTTCCATCAATGATGGCAAGCCGTCCTGGCCAAACCATGGATACTACCTACCACCATTTTTCACAGATGGGATAAGGTTTCTTATGCTGGAATGCAGTGTTTTTTTCCTTTCTCCAAACATAACACTTTTCTTTTAAACAACCAAAAGTTATGTTTTTTGGTCTCATCTGTCCACAAAAACATTCTTCCAATAGCCTTCTGGCTTGTCCACGTGATCTTTAGCAAACTGCAAGATGAGCAGCAGCAATCTTTCTTTTCGGAGAGCAGTTGGCTTTTCCTCCTTGCCAACCCTGCCTGCCTGCACATCATTGTTGTTCAGTGTTCCTTTCTGATGGTTGACTCATAAACATTAACATTAGCCAATGTTGAGAGAGGCCCTTCAGTTGCTTAGAAGTTACCATGGGGTTCTTTTTGTGACCTCGGGCCAACCATTACACAATAACACCTTGCTCTTGGAGTGTCTTTGTTGGTCGACCACTCCTGGGGAGGGTAACAGCGGTCTTGAATTTCCTCCATTTGTACACAATCTGTCCTGACTGTGGATTTGTGGATCCCAACTCTTTAGAGATGGTTTTGTTAACCTTTTTCCCAGCCTTTCCCAACCTTTTTTCCTCGAGGTCCTCAGAAATCTCCTTTGTTCGTGCCATGATACACTTCCACAGACATCGGTTGTGAAGAGCAGACTTTGATAGATCCCTGTTCTTTTAAATAAAACGGGTGCCCACTCACACCTGATTGTCATTCCCATTGATTGAAAACACCTGACCCTCTAATTTTTCACCTTCAAATTCAAATTAACTGCTAATCCTAGAGGTTCACATACTTTTTCCACTCACTACATGCAATATTGGATCATTTTCCTCAATCAATGAATGACCAAGTATAATATTTTGTCTCATTTGTTTAACTCTGGGTTCTCTTTAATCTACTTTTAGGACTTGTGTGTGAAAATCTGATGTTTTAAATCATATTTATGGCGAAATATAGACAATTCTAAAGGGTTTCACAAACTTCAAGCACCATTTGTAGCAGTCAATTTCTGAAACTGATGTGGAGAGTAACATTATGAGCAGAGAGACAGTATGCTCCTGAGATAATGCCAGCTTGTCTGTCATCAGGAGACTGTAGGTTTTAAATACTTAAAAAAAATGCTTTTTTTCTTTTTTTTAAACAAACCTAGGAAGCAGAAACATTTTAAATACAACGCGATGAGATCAGTGGATCTAAACCGAATTTTCTCTCAGGTCTGACCTTTATCCATCATGAGTAACTCACACACATGTTTAATTTCATCCAATTTTTGTAGAAATATTTAATTGTGTAGTAGCAAGGGTATGGACTTCATTCTAAGTTAAGTAATATATATAAAACTGTACCAATAACTAAAACCATTTCATTCATAAACATTAAATAATTAAAACATGTTCCCTCCAAAATCCAAAACAGTGCCTTCCTAAGCTTTATTATTATACGCTATTATTATTATCATTATTATTATTATTATTATTATTGTATTATTGATGTATGATATTGATGTGGGTGGTGGCTCAGAAGAATCAGACAGACTGGCGTTATGCTCACAAAAAACAAACAAAACAAAAAAACATGTCTCATATGTTGTAGTCAAACTTACAGTGTATATGAACACCCATTTATCCCTTTGCGCTTGCATTCCTTTTACCTCCTTTTCGCTCTGACAGGCACTTGTCATCAATTTCCCCTCACTTATTTCGTACTTCTTCCCTTATCAAATCTCTTCCATTCTTTCCCTCTCTCATCCCACCTACTCTACTAGTCCTTTCAACTTCACCTTACCCCTCTCCCCCCTTTCATCATCTCTTTTTCCTCCCCCCCTTTCTGATTTCCTGCTAAAAACATGAGGTATGTTTTTTTTTCCAAGCCACTAACCTGCTTAAAATGAATGAAGAGCTAAAAATGATACCTGAGAAATCAAATTGTACACTGGGAGAGTATGTATCAGTGTTATGTTATTACAGTCGTATGAAAAAGTTTGGGCACCCCTGATAATTTTCATGATTTTAGTTTATAAATCATTGGTTGTTCAGATCAGCAACTTGAGTTAAATATATCATATAGCAGATGAACACAGTGATATTTGAGAAGTGAAATGAAGTTTATAGGATTTACAGAAAGTGTGCAGTAATTATTCAAACAAAATTAGGCAGATGCATAAATTAGGGCACCCCAACAGAAAAATGACATCAATATTTAGAAGATCCTCCTTTTGTAGAAATAACAGCCGCTAAACGCTTCCTACAGCTTCCAGTCTGGATTCTGGTTGAAGGTGCTTTCGACCATTCTTCTTTAGAAACATCTCCAGTTCAGTCAGGTTTGATGGTTTCCGAGAATGGACAGCCCACATTTTCAGTAATATTCATGTCTGGGGACTGAGATGGCCATTCCAGAACGTTGTACTGGTTCCTCTGCATGAATGCTTTAGTAGATTTTGAGCAGGGTTTGGGGTCGTTGGCCTCGGTGCAACTTTGTCACTGATTCTTGAACATTGTTCTCAAGAATCTGGAGATATTAACTGGAATCCATGCGACCCTCAACTTTAACAAGATTCCTAGTACCTGCACTGGCCACACAGTCCCACAGCATGATGGAACCGCCACCAAATTGCTGTAGCACACACCTCAACCTTGACTCGGTTTTGTGGCGTGTCCTGCAGAAAAGGCTTTCTTCTGCATTACTCTCCCATACAGCCTCTCCTTGTGCAAAGTGCGCTGTATAGTTTTGAACGATGAACAGTGACACCTCTGCAGCAAGATGAGGATGAGTTTGTAGGTCTTGGAGGTGTCTGTGGCTGCTTGACTATGGACTGTTCTCACCATCCTTTCGCCTCTGCCTATCTGAGAGTTTTCTTCGTCTGCCACTTCGGTCGGAGTTTCCTTAACTAGACCTGTGTCCTGTGGTCTTTTCATTGCCTCACTATGTTTTCCTCACAGTGGAAACATGACAGCTGAAATCTCTGAGAGAGCTTTTTTTCCGTTTCCCTGAACCTGAGATGTTGAACAAACCTTTGTTTTGGGCAGGCCATTTGAGAGTTGTTTGATGCTCCCATGTTGCCACTCTTCAGAGAAGATGCAAAGAGGAGAAAAAACTTCCAATTGGCCGGGGCCCTTAACACTTTCTCATAGTTGGATTCACTGTGTATGTAGAATCAGGGGTCAATGAGCTTACAAACCAAATTTTGTTTTCCAATAATTAGTGCTAAAGGTATTCCAAATGACAAGGGTGCCCAAATTTATGCACCTGGCCTAATTTTGTTTGAATAATTACTGCACACTTTCTGTAAAACCTATAAACTTAATTTCACATCTCAAATATCACGGTGTTCATCTGCTATATGATATATTTACCTGAAATTGCTGAGCTGGACAACCAATGTTTTATAAAGAAAAATCATGAAAATTATCAGGGGTGCCCAAACTTTTTCATACGACTGTAATATAGATGGAGTCTCTGAATAGTATTTGTCTCTAATTACAGCCTCCACTTTTTTCATGTCAGTAAGAAGCTACACTTTGGGTTGCACAGTGGTTAATTATAAGGAAAGTTAGTGAAGAATTTCACTCTGAGAACACAGATGTGAATTTAATTTACATGCAAAATCTTACAGCAACACTTATTTACTGGGAAGTATCCTGAAGGGAGAACAATCAGTTTTGGTCAGCATTCTCAGTTTTGGTTACTTCCATGTAAATATGACTTTGCACACCACTAAAAGGGTTTTGAAGATGTCAGAACGAGGTAGGTATACTCTTAATAATGGAATAAATAATGGAAGTAGCCCTGCCATTAACTGAATAGGAAGCAGCAATGCCACTTTCAGGAAGGATGTGCATAACAGATAATAGAGTTTATATTGTACTTGCAATTTCGGTTTTTGTATGCTAGTCACTTAACCACTGGTTATAGTTTTATACCTCAGAGCTCTCGAATGGCAGCACATGAATGGCTGATGGAATAAGACCCTGAAGAAACTAACATGTGCAATATTCCACTCATGCTCTCACTATGAAGGCAGCTCCTGTGAGTGATGACGTGCTCAGTGACCCTTTGATCCAGTAGGGGGATTTTGCATTTTTATTGAAGGCTCTCTGACCAAGTATATCCATGCTTCCAAAGATATACTGTATATCATCAAAGACATTATTGGACGAGTCTAATGTGTTTATATAAAAGTAAAGCATTGATGCTGAACATGATAACCTCAAATAATTGCATGGGATATATGAATGAGTGGTATTTCACCAATAACAATGGGCAGTGATCATTTTTCTGTATGTTTCAAGATATGTACAACTTTAGTGTTGAGAAACTGATGATCTTTATGTGAAGATTTTAAAAAGCAAGCTGTGATTATAGTATTAATAATGATATGATGAGAGAGAATAGGAAATGATATGACAGGAAAGAATAGATAATATCAGCAATCCTATGATGTTCAAGAAATGGGGCAATTGCAAAGTTTAATAGTAGGAAAATAACAGACAAAAAGTCACATTATTTATTCACTGACTATTAAATACAAAATTACAAAAGCATTCATATAAAGTCACCCATGAATTGAAAATATTTTTAGTAAAAGGAGAAGAAAATTACATGGGCGTTATATGTTAGTAGAGTGTAAGGTATAGCCAGGAAAATGACAGATAACCCAAAGATAACCCAAAGTATCCCTTTCCTTAAATGGAAAGAATATCTATAAAAAGATGTGATGTTAATATAAGAATGTACTTACATGCACAGTAATTTGACAGAAGATAGATTGTACAGAACATTGTATATATGTATTGTAGTTTTTTTTACCTAAGGATTAATTTTCTTTATTCACTGATCTGTCATTAGAAACTCTTCATTGTATAATTAGACATGGAGAACAGGATTTCGTACATTCTGTCATAAATTGTATTTTTTCCATTAAGTATTTTTAATAGTTTAATTCTTTTAGTATTTTTATTTTTTTATAGTTTAATGACAGCTAACTTCTCAAATAGATGATTAGATAGACAATGAACTAATTAAAAACAAATTAACAACTGAATTACATTCTTATTTTCTATTATATTGCTACTTTTTATTTTCTTGGTCCATCAGGTCTTCATTCATATTCACAGATTTTCATATTTTCATTGCAGTTCGGACAGTGGAAATCGTTAGCAGGCAAAATGTATATATCTTTTACAGCCTTATATTTATACAGACTTCTCCTGCTGTATGAGACTCAGTCATCTTTATTTTCAGATCATTGGTTAGCTGCTTAGAGAAACCCAAGGCTTTTGAGCATAAGCATAAACACACTGAGAGGCTTGAAGGATCACAGAATTTAAGCATTGGAATAAGAATTGCATTCAGGGGTGCATTAACCAGTGTGTGTGTGTGTGTGTGTGTGTTTGTGTGTGTGTGTGTGTGTGTGTGTTTGTGTGTGTGTGTGAGTGAGTTATTATAGCTACTCAGTGAGTACTGTGGGGCAAAAAGTATTTAGTCAGCCATTGATTGTGCAAGTTCTCCTACTTAGAAAGATGAGAGAGGTCTGTAATTTTCATCATAGGTACACTTGAACTATGAGAGACAAAATGAGAAAATAAAATCCAGGAAATCACAATGTAGGATTTTTAAAGAATTTAATTGTAAATCATGGGTGAAAATAAGTATTTGGTCACCCACAAACAAGCAAGATTTCTGGCTCTCACAGACCTGTAACTTTTTCTTTAAGAAGCTCTTCCGTCCTCCACTCGTTACCTGTATTAATGGCACCTGTTTGACCTCGTTATCTGTATAAAAGACACCTGTCCACATCCTCAAACTCAACCATGGCCAAGACCAAAGAGCTGTCAAAGAACACCAGGAAGAAAATTGTAGACCTGGACCAGGCTGGGAAGAGTGAATCTACAAGATCTCATCCCGTGGAGTCAAAATGATCATGAGAACGGTGAGCAAAAATCCTAGAACTACTCGGAGGGAATGACCTGGAGAGAGCTGGGACCAAAGTAACAAGGCTACCATCAGTAACACACTACACCGAGAGGGACTCAAATCCTGCAGTGCCAGGCGTGTCCCCCTGCTTAAGCCAGTACATGTCCAGGCCTGTCTGAAGTTTGCCAGAGAGCATATGGATGATCCAGAAGAAGATTGGGAGAATATCATGTCGTCAGATTAAACCAAAATAGAACATTTTGGTAAAAACTTAACTTGTCGTGTTTGGAGGGTGGAATCCTCATGCTTTGGGGCTGTTTTCTGCACAGGGGACAGGACGACTGATCCGTGTTAAGGGAAGAATGAACGAGGCCATGTATCGTGAAATTTTAAGCCAAACCCTCCTTCCATCAGTGAAAGCATTGAAGATGGAACGTGGCAAGGTCTTCAAGCATGACAATGATCCCAAACACACCGCTCGGGCAACGAAGGAGTGGCTCCATAAAAGGCATTTTAAGGTCCTGGAGTGGCCTAGCCAGTCTCCAGACCTCAACCCCATAGTAAATTTGTGGAGGGAGTTGAAAGTTCGTATTGTCCCAAAACATCACTGCTCTAGAGGAGATCTGCATAAAGGAATGGGCCAAAATACCAGCTGCAGTGTGTGCAAACCTGGTGAAGACTCACAGGAAACGTTTGCCTCTGTCATTGCCAACAAAAGTTATGTTAGGGAGTATTGAGTTGAACTTTTGTTATTGACCAAATACTTATTTTCCACCATAATTCACAATTGAATTCTTTAAAAATCCTATAATGTGATGTGATTTTTTTCTCATTTTTTCTCTCATAGTTGAAGTATACCTATGATGAAAATTACAGACCTCTCTCATCATTCTAAGCAGGAGAACTTGCACAATCAGTGGCTGACTAAATACTTTTTTGTCCCACTGTATATGCAATTCCAGCAGATTAAAAGCCAAGATAACATATAACTGAAGAGAAAAAGACAACCTGAATTACAGTTCTAGTTCAATATCTATCCATCCATCCATCCATCCATCAGAATCAGAAAGCTAGCTAAACTAAATCACAAACATCTGTAATGTAATGTAATGTTTATATCTCTATAGTATTGTATATCCCTAAACAGAAAAAGTTAGGAAAGTATGAAAAATGCAAATAAAACTATATGCAGTGTTCCTTACATTTTCATTTACTTACATTTTCATTTAATGCAGACAGCATACACCCACAACATTTCAGGGTTTTCTGGTCAACTTCATTTAATTTGTTAATTAAACATCCATTCCTGCATTTCAGGCCTGAAACACATTCCAAAAAAGTTGAGATGAAGGCAATTTAGGGTTAGTAATGAGGTAAAAAATCCCCCCTAAGTAATGACGTGATTTCAATCAGATTTACATATTGCTCCATCTACAGTGCATAATATTATTAAACAATTCTAGGAATCTGGAGGAATTTCTGTGCATAAAGGGCAAGAGCACAAGCCTAAACCGAAGAGGCATGATCTCCTATCCCTCACATGGCCCTGCATCAAGAACCGTCATTCATTAATAGCTGATAGAACCACATGGGCAAGGGATTTCTTTATCAAACCTTTATCAAGCACTACAATATTGAGTTACATTCACAAATGCCACTTAAAACGTTACTGTGCAAAAAAGAGGCATTATGTTAACCACATCCAGAAGCGTTGTTTACTTCTCTGGGCTTGGAGGCATCTGGGATGGACCATCACACAATGGAAACGTTTATTGTGGTCAGTCAGGATTATGGCCAATCAGTATTCTAGATCTTTTTTGGAACAAATGGATGCCGTGTGCTCTGGCCCAAAGACGAAAAGGACCATCAAGACTATTATCAGCAACAAGTCCAAAAGCCAGGCTTTGTCATGATATGAGGTTGTGTCAGTGCCCTTGGCAAAAGTAATTTACACTTCTGTGATGGCAGCATTAATACAGAAACATACACTGAGATTTTAGAGCAACAAAAGCTGCCTTCAAGACAACATCTTTTCCAGGAAGGTTCATGCATTTTTCAACAAGACAATGGAAAGCAAGCCAAATAAAAAATGTCAGGACTGAAATATGTAAATTCTTTCCAGTCTTTCTTTAAGGAACATTGTTTTTAAACAATTCCATAATTTTCTTACACATTTGTTGATATACTCATTTGTTGAGATCCTCTGTCCATCTTTACTCCTCAAAGACTCAGCCTTTCATGGATACTGCTTTTGTACCAAATCATGATTAGAATCACCTGTTGACATCACCTGTTTGAATTCACATAATTAGTTAGGTTTTTTTTTTTACCTCATTACTAGCTCTAAATTGTCCCTGTCCCAACTTTTTTTGGAATGTGTTGCAAATGCAGGAATGGATGTTTATTAATGAAGCTGATCAGGAAATGTAAGGAACACTGTATATAATTTGTATTTGTCATACTGCCCCAATTTTTTTATTTTTATTTACATAGGTTTAGGTCTTTGTTTTCTACTGTTCTATGTGCATTCTGTATTTATTGTGGTGTTGTGTTGCATTAAACAGTTCTGAGGTGTCCCAGAAGTTGAATCTGTTCATCTGGACAAAGTTTTTGTCGGAGAAACGTTTCGTCACTTATCTAAGAGACGTCTTCAGTCTCAGCAGTTGGAAAACTTCCCCAATCTTATATACAGCACGTTGCATAACGACTGGTACCAGCACCGTTGCATAACAATGGGACCGGTAATCAGTTTAATATGCAGATTGACATAGCCATTAACAACAATGGCCACGTGTGCCATTCACACAGGACTGGGGAAGGGCTGCGATGACTCCGTTGTAAGATGGTGAGAGGTGTACTCTGAGGCCCCCTCCTCGGTTCAGGGATGGACGTTCCCTTTTTACAAAAATGGCTTCTTTTACTCTGCGTTCAAACCATCGTTCCTCCCTATCAAGGATCTGCACGTCTTCATCCTTGAAAGAGTGGCCACTGGCCTGTAGGTGGGTGTAAACCGCAGAGTCCTGACCTGATGAGGTAGCTCTTCTATGTTGTCCATCCGTTTCACCAGTGGCTGTTTGGTTTCCCCGATGTACAATTCCTGGCAATCCTCCTGGCACTTAACAGCATACACTACATTACTCTGTTTGTGCTGGGGGACCCGATCCTTGGGGTGGACCAGTTTCTGGCGTAGCGTGTTTTGGGGTTTGAAAGCCACTGAGACGCGGTGTTTGGCAAAGATCCAGTCACATATGGAATCACCACTGGTTTACGCTTAGACTGCGGTTGTTGTTCTCCTCTCGTCGATCTGCTGGAGCACTGTTTGGGCGTCTTACCGGCTTTCATCGCAGCCCTTCCCCAATCCTGTGTGAATGGCACACGTGGCCGTTGTCGTTAATGGCTATGTCAATCTGCATATTAAACTGATCATCAGTGCCATTGTTATGCAATGGTGCTGGTACCAGTCGTTATGCAAAGGTGCTGTATATAAGTTTGGGGAAGTTTTCCAACTGCTAAGACTGAAGAAGTCTCTTAGATGAGTAACGAAATGTTTCTCCGACAAAAACTTTGTCCAGATGAACAGATTAAACTTCTGGGATTTTCTTAAATGGATTATTGAGCATGCATCAAGATGTTTTGAGTAAATTTGGCAAAGACTGCCTTAAACTCGTACGATGGCTGATTACAGGAACCACCTGAGATTCAACCTTAGATGCAGACAGAATGGGATCACTCCTAAGAGTATGCAAATGAAATCTTCAGTAAAGGGCCACCAGGCTAACAAGATCCTCCAGAAGGCACAGAACCAGCTGCTGAATGAACGAGTGAGGCAACTGTGTCTTCAATCCACCTATTTCACATACAGAGAGCAGTACTATAGGCAGAAACATGGGTGTGCCATGGGCTCCCTAGTTTCACCTTTCATGGCCAACCTGTATATGGACGAAGTGGAAAAGAAGGCACTAAGATCCTATTCAGGAACACCACCCAGCCATTGGTTCAGATATGTGGATGACACCTGGGTTAAAATGAAATCTCAGGAAGTAACACATTTCACCGACCACATCAACTCAGTGGACAAACACATTAAGTTCACCAGGGAGGATGTGAAGAACGGCAGGTTAGCCTTCTTGGATTGTGAGGTTGTGATTGGAGATGGGGTGCGATTGAAAGTCGATGTTTTCTGTTAGCAAACACATACGGATCAGTACTTAAGGTTTGACTCTCATCATCCACTGGAGCACAAACTAGGAGTCATCAGGACACTGTACCACCTAGCAGACAGCGTCCCCACTGACACAGCGGCCAAGGATGGAGAAAAATCTCACATCAAGCAGGCCCTGGGCAAATGTGGTTATCCGAACTGGGCCTTTGTCAAAGCCGGTAAGATGCCCAAACAGTGCTCCAGCAGATCGACGAAAGGAGAACAACAAACTCCACACAGGCAGAACCCAAGATGTGGTTTGAACTGGGGATCTTGGAGCTGTGAGGCAACAGCTAACCACGGCACCACTGTGATACCCACACAACATGATCATGTTTATTATCCTTATTGTGTCGTTCTTACAGACAAGTCACTTTCATGTGCATAGTTGTCAAGTTGATGAGTTCACTTTTTGGGGTTTTCCTTTGTAACACATTAAAGTTACCATATAGGAGAACTGTAGTTCAAACAGGGTATCTCCCTCCTTCTTGCTTTAATAGTTAAGTCTAGCACATTATATTAGTTATTTTTAAGAGCTTTTAAGTGCACACAGGTTAGTTAAAAACTACCACACAGCAGCTTCATAGCAGCACACAGCAGCAACCAACAGGCAACTGGTAACCATTAAAGGCGAAGTGATGATGATGGTGTGCAGAAGCAATTTGACAGTGACAGCCAGCAGCAGCATATAGCAGCGACTCAACAGCAGACCAGCACAGCGATGCTCCAGTGTCTTCCACTGGTGGTGCAGTAGCTATTGGATGCCAACTTGGACCAGTATAATTAAAATGTTAACACAGCAGCATCCTATTTGAGTGCTATGAAGCCCAGGTACTACAAGAAAAAAATGCTACAAATTCTTCTGGACTTGCTGTATCATTGTATGAAAATGGCAAACTCAGTGAACTCTAAGCTACCACTGAGCCTGAAAAGGAGAAATTGATGCATCGGTGCTAGAGGTGAAAGATGGTGCACTCTGGATGCTGAATGGAGCATGCCACTTTCATATGGGTGTTTGAAGGTACCAGTGCTGAAGAGCATTGCTGCCCCAACCATACCCAGTGACCACACTATGAAAGTGGCAGTGTGAGAATTGTGGCAGTGGAGTGGAAAGAGACTCAATGAAGTTCAGTGTCAGAAACTTTGGGAATTGTTAGAATTAACAATTTTCATTCTAAAGCGAGCAAAAAGGATAGTTTGTGCAGCAAAGTTGACAACGCCAATCTGCCTGTGATTGCACTGCCTGCCCCAGGTCAAATAACAGTTCATCAATAAAAAGATTAAAGTGATACCAGCTGCCAATGCCACTGAACCATCCATCAGCCCATGGGTGCTTTTGTGTGGATTATCGCTGTTTAAATGCTCTTACTAAACTGGACTTGTACCTGCTACTATGTATTGACAACATGCTGGACCAGGCTGCCCAGTCACAGGTGCTTGATGTTTACTCTGATGATCTATTGGTGCATGCCCCTCAGTTCAATGTGCTTTGTACTTTTTAGGTGAGCTGGTTAGCTGCTGAGTTAAAGCTCCACTCCCATCTCCTGCATCTATTGTAATGTCAGGTGAGTTTTCTTAGGCATGCTGTTAATGAGGTGAGAAAAGTTGACCTGATGTTGAAGTTGAAAAGTTGAGACCTGATGCAGTTAAATGGGGGTCCATGCAAGCCAGCATCAGCAGCTGCACAATTTACTGGGTTTAATGTCATACTACCGTCATTTCATTCAAAGCTTTGCAGCTATCAACCGCCTGATTCCAAAGCCTCATGGTAAAAGGTATGTCATTTGAGTGAAGCAGGATAATGACTCAAAACAGACCTCAAAGGTTTGCAACAAAGCTAAACCCCACTGAGCACGGGGACAGGTGAATACAGAGAAAGCCAAGCATTCAGTCACATCACAAGATACCCTTTGTGGAAAACAGAAGCATTTTCACTAGCGGCCTCCTAAGATTTGAAGACTGAACAACCGAGGATTGTAAATATTGAAATCAAGTCTCAATTTCTGCTGCAACATTCAGATGGTAGGTCAACATGAAAGCATGGATTCATCCTCTGGCATATCAACGGTTCAGGCTGGTGGTGGTGTAATGGTGTGGGGATATTTTCTTAGCACACTTTAGATCCATTAATACCAACTGAGCATTATTTAAACAACACAGCCTACCTGAGTACTGTTGCTGACCATGTGTACCACAGTGTAACAATCTTCTACATGCCATGTCACAAAGCTCAAATAATCTCAAACTGGTTGCCTGAACAGGACAATGAGTTCACTGTACTCAAATGGCCTCGACAGTCATCAGGACTTTTGGGATGTGACGGAATGGAAGATTCGTATCATTTTGTAAGCTGACAAATCTGCAGCAACTGTATGATGTTTTGTCAATATGGACCAAAACCTCTGAGGAATGTTTCTAGCACCTTGTTGAATATATGCATATCTCTCTCTCTCTCTCTCTCTGTCTCTCTCTCTCTCTCTCTCTGTCTTGCTGTATCTCTCTCACTCTCTCTCTCTATCTCTCTGTATATGTGTGTGTGTGTAGATTGGGTATTGCCTAAAAATATACTGGACTGAGGATGATTCCTGTTCTGCCTCCTTTACTTCTAAACCTATCAATGTCACTCTTCACTAAATTTACAAGGGCAGTGACGCATTCTGCCAGCTGTTACAGGTAACCCTATTCATTCTCATTATGTGAGGACACAATGACTGTCACACACAAACACACCATCTGCCTTAAAGTCCTTAATCTGATTTGTTTGTACACCAAGTAAAAGCTTTCCAGAGGTGAGTGGTTGAGCACACAGCAACTTCTAGTGCACCAGGAAAGCTCATGCCCTGGTCAGATAGTGCATCTGTCATGTCTTTGCTCTCTGTTCTGACACACTGGTCACACAGTAAGCCACCTGTTATACCAAGTGTTGTAGAGTCTGTGTTTGCAATGGTGATAAAAGTATCTGATTTATGGACTAAGTGAAAATGAAGCTTGGTTTAATTAAAGGAAATAGAAGCACAGAGAAAAGTGGAGATGCAAGAGAAAATGGTGATAAAAACAGTGGGATATGGTCAACGTTTTCTAGTTAAATGCAAACCTGTTTTCTTTCTTTTGCTCATATTAACCTCCATTGAACCACCAACCGTGCACTGAGAAAGCTGAACTGAGACAGGCAAAAAGGTTAAGTGTTCCTTGTTAAGGCTATTTTAAAGATATTACTGGCATATTGAAGTAGATTGTAATGCACTGTACAAAAATACATTCTAGGGTTGACCCTGACTTGCACCCTATGCTGCTGGCTAGGCACCGGTATTCCCGTGACCCTGACTAGGATCTAGCAGATAAGAAAATTAATGACTGAATGATTATGTTGTACCTGACACTTATAGTATAGGTGTGACATGAGACATGCGATGAGGTAAAGGATGTTTTCTCTATGTTATGTATTACTACAATATTGATGTGGTTGTAGATGGTGTTTGACATAGTTCTCAATTAAATATATGTAGAAAAGCATTTGACTATGACATAGCTTTGCCGTAAAAACTGCACCAATCTTTTTCAAAAAGGATTTCAACAGTGTTTGATCTTGAAATTCAGCTTTGGTAAATTTTAGTACACTGTTCTGGTAACTAGGTGCAAAATTAATTTTGTTTACAGGTGAGTATTTTAGTGTTTTACAGTTGGTCAGGGACTAGTGTCTTTTCTTATTTCTTCTAACCTATTTTACAATCTCTGTCAATTCCGCTCTTCCGCTTCACATTTTGTGCGCGCACTTCAGTTCCGGCACAACAACTGAATATTTGGTTTTATGCCAAATTCATCCAGGTATGTAAACTACTGACAGTGAACAAAGTGAACAATAAGCTGCTGCTAGTGGTGGATTTGACTTGTTGTATGTAGTGCTTAATTCCACAGTGAGCAGCTATAATAGTGACAGCTGTTACCACAGCAACTTATAATTGAGCTAAGCGGTTGAACTCTAAGGGACTAATTCAAGTAGCAGCTTGACAAAATCAGGATATTAACTCGCACACAGTGGGGCAAAAAAGTATTTAGTCAGCCACTGATTGTGCAAGTTCTCCTACTTAGAATGATGAGAGAGGTCTGTAATTTTCATCATAGGTACACTTCAACTGTGAGAGACAACATCAGAAAAAATAAAATCCAGGTGTTACGGTTCGCCATCTTAAAACGATGACGAACCGTATTAAGCAAAAATATAAACAGGTTGGGACCAAATGCAGTTAGCTCCAGTTGGTAATTATAACTGAAATGATATGAATAAATAAGAGCAAATGAAATCAAAGATATAAATAACTAAAGGAACTAAATAAAAGATACGATTAATAAATAAACTAAATAAACTAAACTGCACGCCGTAAGTGTGACGTACTTTAATTCAAAGCACGCTTACGACGTGCCTCCGTTGTGCAATATATGCGCCGGGTCTGCGCATGCACAGCGTGCAGAACCCGATCGGAGCTCCCACAAGCACATGCAGCTCCACCGTGGTTTAAACACGGTCGCGGGGGGCGTGGCACGGTCGCAGGGAAGTGAAGAGGACGTGGTTAGTAAACACTGCGTCCTCTTCAAACACAATCGGGGAATAAATATTCCCGATCGCGGTGAGGGGGTGTGACGGCGTGAGAAGAACGGCTGGGACAAATGGAGGAAGCTGCCAGGGCAGCTCGATAAAAGCAAAAAAATAATAAACAAAGGAAACGCTGGCCCTACTCTGACTAAGACCCTAACGTTACCGGGCGCCTCCTAGCGGCCTCATGTCTGAGGGACTTAACTCCCCCAGACTACCTCTATCCCTAGCAAAAGAAATAATAAATAAAGGAAATAAAACAAGCCGTCAGAAACCGGTAATGCAGGCAGCAGCGAACGTGCCAGAACGTTCAAAAAGCCGGGTGCATCAAGAGCCACGTGAGCACCAGTCACGTGACCGCGGGCGTATGCAGTGGCAACCACCGAGTCCATAAGGTGTGTTTATATAGGCAGGACTCCAGGTGGCGCCACTTACCCATGAATGGCCCGGGAAAGCTGACGCACGTGCAATCGCGCTGCTGCAGGCTCACGTCATCAAACTGAGACCACTCCTGGTCGAACGGGGCCAGGGAGTGGTTCTTAACAGTACCCCCTCCCCGAGGGGCGTCGTCCCGCCGCCCCTAAGCACAACCAACCCCTCCCCTCGCCTGTCTCACCCGCTCAGGGCTGGGAAGGCCTTGAAAAAGAAGAGGAGGAGAAGACTGGCTGTAGCCGGTCCAACGCCCATAGTGGGCCTGGAGGCAGGCCCGATAGTCCCGAGGACCATACCGAGCGCTGGTGGCTGAAGACCGACGCATAGTGGCACAGAGGCGGCGTCCAAAGGCCCAGAGGCAAAGCAAGGGACCGGAGCCTCAGAGGGGAGGCCCAGAGGCTCAGAGGCAAAGCTCAGCGATTCAGGGACGGATCTCGACGCTGGCCGAAAAAGAGCCGGATCCGACCTGCTGAGACCAAAGAAAAAGGCTGGAGCCAGAGATCTGGTCAGACGCCAAGGACCTCAGAGACGTGGTCAACAACGGCGATCATGGCAACGCAGGAATCGGTCTTGATGACCGTGACGCGGGGATCGGGACCAACGATCGCGGCGCAGGGATTGGTCTTGGTGACCGTGGTGCAGGGGCCGTGACTAATGACCGGTGCGCAAACCGCCCAGGCGTGGAGCCTGCTGGCTCAGACGCGGGGCTAGGAGGTGCAAAGGGCTCCTGTACGGGGCCAGACTGCCCCGGTGCGGGGCTTGAAAGCGTGGCGAGCCCAGGTTCACCGCTGGGGGGCGCTGTGCGCTCACTCTTCCAGCTAGAGCGTTCAGTGCACATGTGAACGGGGCTGGGCGGCGCTGTAAGCCTCTTCGTGGAGCTGATGAGCTCAAACACGGGGCTTAAAGGCGCATAGGGCTCTTGTGCGGGGCCGGGTGGTGCGAACTGCCTCACCGTGGAGTCTTTGTGCTCGAACACGGGGCTTACATGTGCAGCGGGCCCGAGCACAGGGCCAGGGGGTGCCAAAAGCTCAGGCACGGGGTCTGACTGCCCAGGTGCAGAGCTTGAAAGCGCAGCGAGCCATGGAACGAAGCGTAACAGCTCTGGTTCAAGACTTGGCAGCGCTAAGTGCCCAGGTACGGGGTCAACGGGCGCGGTGAGTTCTGGAACAGAGCTGGGTTGCTCAGGTTTGAGACTTGGCGGCGCTATGTGCCCAAGTACGGGGTCAACGGACACGCGAGCTCTAGAACGGAGCTTGGCTGCTCAGGTTTCGAGACTTGGCGGCGCTATGTGCCCAAGTACGGGGTCAACGGACGCGGTGAGCTCTAGAACGGAGCTTGGCTGCTCAGGTTCGAGACTTGGCGGCGTTACGTGCCGAGTACGGGGTCAACGGGCGTGGCGAGCTCTAGAACGGAGCTTGGCTGCTCAGGTTCGAGACTTGGCGGCGCTATGTGCCCAAGTACGGGGTCAACGGACGCGGCGAGCTCTAGAACGGAGCTTGGCTGCTCAGGTTCGAGACTTGGCGGTGTACGTGCCCGAGTACGGGGTCAACGGGGCGTGGCGAAGCTCTAGAACGGAGCTTGGCTGCTCAGGTTTGAGACTTGGCGGCGCTATGTGCCCGAGTACGGGGTCAATGGACGCGGTGAGCTCTAGAACGGAGCTTGGCTGCTTAGGTTCGAGACTTGGCGGTGCTATGTGCCCGAGTACGGGGTCAATGGACGCGGCGAGCTCTAGAACAGAGCTTGGCTGCTCAGGTTCGAGACTTGGCAGTGTTACGTGCCTGAGTACGGGGTCAACGGGCACAGCGAGCTTTAGAACGGAGCTTGGCTGCTCAGGTTCAAGACTTGGCGGCGTTACATGCCCAAGTACGGGGTCAAACGGACGCGGCGAGCTCTAGAATGGAGCTTGGCTGATCAGGTTCGAGACTTGGTTGGCCCTCGGTGACCCTGAAAGACCCACCATGGGACTTACGGAGGCGAAACTCCGCATCAATGGCCAGGTCGTACAGCTCCATAATAGAGGAGGGTGGCTCGAGCTGATCCAGCTCGCTCAACACCTCCTCATTAAGCGCCTGTAAAAAAAGAGCTATAAGGACCTGGTCATTGAAGCCGGAATTAACAACAGCCAGGGTGTTAAAATCTCCCACCAACTCCAGGACTGACCTGGACCCCTGTTTGAGGTCCAGGGGCTCGGGGGTCTTAGGAGAGAGTTAACCCGTGGCCAAGGGGCTTTCCGAGAGGGAGCGCTGCGCTCCTGTAATGGGTCACAGAGCGCAGGAATCGGCCTCTGCGACCGAGACACAGGGGTCGGCGGCAACGACTGGTGTGCCAACTGCTCAGGCGTTGAGCTTTCTTGCTCAGACGCGAGGGCCAAAGGCGCAAACGGCTCCTGTACGGGGCCAGGCGGCGCTGCATGTCTCACCGTGGAGTCCTTCAGCTCAGACACGGGACCAAAGTGTGTGGCAGGCCCAGGTACAGGGCCAGGGGGCGCCATACGCTCAGGCACGAGGTCTGACTGCCCTGGTGCGGAGCGCGAACACGCGACGAGCCCAGGTTCATAGCTGGGGGGCACCGTGCGCTCACTCTGCCAGCTCGAGCTTTCGATGCGCTCGTGAACAGGGCTAGGTGGCGCTATATGCCTCTCCGTGGAGCCAGCGGGCTAAAACCACGGGGCTTAAAAGACACAGTATGCCCCTGTACAGGGCCAGGCGGCAACTGTATAAATCTCCGTGGAGACCGACTGCTCTAACACGGAGTTTCCATGCGCGGCGGGCCTGGGCTGGGGGGCGCCAAACGCTCAGGCACAGGGTCTGACTGCCCAGGTGCGGAGCATGGGTGCGCGACAAGCCCAGGTTCAAGGCGCTCTCTCAGCCAGCTCGAGCGTACAATGCGCTCGTGGACGGGGCTAGGTGGCGCTATGAGCCCTGGCAAGGGACCGGGTGGATTGGAGACAACAGGGAGAAGACCTCTCCTCATCTTCTCACGTTGCTCGAGGCGGGCCTCCGCCACAATGGCGAGCTCGAGCAGGTGATCAAAGGAAGAGGCCTGGGGGAGGAAGCACAGCTCCATATCCACATCATCAACCAGCCCATTCCTGAAGGGGGTAATCAGGGCCGGTCCCTGCAAGCCACTCTGTGCGGCTAGGGCTATAAATGTGGCCGCATATTCCTGCACACCCACAGAACCCTGATCGATGTTAAAAATGGTCATCGGTTCGGGGGCAGGAATAAGTGGCTGGGGGTCCGGATGGATGACGCCGCTAAACAAATCCTTCCGACCCCATTAGAACGCCGATGGTGATGGCGGCGAGGGCTGGGCAATTTGGGAGGGGCAGGCTGAGAAAAGTCCTCACCATGAAGACAGGAGAAATCCTCAGTCTGAGGATAAAAAGAATCTTCCTCGAGAGGATAAGAAAAATCCTCATAAAGAGGAGACAAAGAATCCTCGTCTTGAGGATAAGAAAGATCCTCATCGAGCTGAGAACAAAAATCCTCATAGTGAGGAAACAAAAAATCCTCATAGCAAGGGTAAGAAAAATCCCCCCCAAATGCCAGCCGCGTCCCGGGTAGCAAAACCCCCCCGTCTATGGCGTCTGGGGACCTCCAAATTGGAGGTCCGGGAGCTAACGCTGGGTCCCTTGGCTGGTCACTGCCTTCTGTTTTAAGCCTGCCTATCGTTTTTAAGATGGCGAACCGTATTAAGCAAAAATATAAACAGGTTGGGACCCAAATGCAGTTAGCTCCAGTTGGTAATTATAACTGAAATGATATGAATAAATAAGAGCAAATAAAATCAAAGATATAAATAACTAAAGGAACTAAATATAAATAAACTAAATAAAACTAAACTGCACACCGTAAGCGTGACGTACTTTAATTCAAAGCACGCTTACGACGTGCCTCCGTTGCACAATATATGCGCCGGGTCTGCGCATGCGCAGCGTGCAGAAACCCGATCGAAGCTCCCACAAGCACGTGCAGCTCCACCGCAGTTTAAACATGGTCACGGGGGGCGTGGCATGGTCGCAGGGAAGTGAAGAGGACGTGGTTAGTAAACACTGCGTCCTCTTCAAACACAATCGGGGAAATAAATATTCCCGATCACGGTGAGGGGGTGTGACGGCGTGAGAAGAACGGTTGGGACAAATGGAGGAAGCTGCCGGGGCAGCTCGATAAAAGCAAAAAAATAATAAAAACAAAGGAAACGCTGGCCCTACTCTGACTAAGACCCTAACGTTACCGGGCGCCTCCTAGCGGCCTCACGTCTGAGGGATTTAACTCCCCCAGACTACCTCTATCCCTAGCAAAAGAAATAACGGAAATAAAACAAGCCGTCAGAAACCGGTAATGCAGGCAGCAGCGAACGCGCCAGAACGTTCAAAAAGCCGGGTGCATCAAGAGCCACGTGAGCACCAGTCACGTGACCGCGGGCATAGGCAGTGGCAACCACCGAGTCCATAAGGTGTGTGTTTATATAGGCAGGACTCCAGGTGGCGCCCACTTACCCGTGAATGGCCCGAGAAAATCTGACGCACGCGCAATCGCGCTGCTGCAGGCTCACGTCGTCAAACTGAGACCACTCCTGGTCGAACGCGGCCAGGGAGTGAATCTTAACACCAGGAAATCACATTGTAGGATTTTTAAAGAATTTAATTGTAAATTATGGTGGAAAATAAGTATTTGATCAATAAATTTGGTTCAACTCAATACTTTGTAACAAAACCTTTGTTGGCAATGACAGAGGTCAAATGTTTCCTGTAAGTCTTCACCAGGTTTGCACACACTGTAGCTGGTATTTTGGCCCATTCCTCCATGCAGATCTCCTCTAGAGCAGTGATGTTTTGGGGCAACATGGACTTTAAACTCCCTCCAAAATTTTCTATGGGCCTGAGGTCTGGAGACTGGCTAGGCCACTCCAGGACCTTGAATTGCTTTTTACGGAGCCACTCCTTCGTTGCCCAAGCGGTGTGTTTGGGATCATTGTCATTCTGGAAGACCCAGCCACGTTCAATCTTCAACGCGCTCACTGATGGAAGGAGGTTTTGGCTTAAAATTTCTCGATATATGTCCCTGTTTATTCTTCTCTTAACACGGATCAGTTGTCCTGTCCCCTTTAGCAGAAAAACAGCCCCAAAGCATGAGGTTTTCAACCCCATGCTTCACAGTAGGTATGGCGCAACTCAGAATTCTTCTTCCTCCAAACACGGCGAGTTGAGTTTTTACCAAAAAGTTCTATTTTAGTTTCAACTGACCACATGATATTCTCCCAATCCTCTTCTGGATCATCCATATGCTCTCTGGCAAACTTCAGATTCACTCTTCCCAGCCTGGTCCAGGTCTACAATTTTTCTTCCTGGTGTCCTTCGACAGCTCTTTGGTCTTGGCCATGGTTGAGTTTGGAGTCTGCCTGTTTGAGGCTGTGGACAGGTGTCTTTTATACAGATAACGAGGTCAAACAGGTGCCATTAATACAGGTAACGAGTGGAGGACAGAAGAGCTTCTTACAGATGAAGTAACAGGTCTGTGAGAGCCAGAAATCTTGCTTGTTTGTGGGTGACCAAATACTTATTTTCCACCATGATTTAATGAATTAAATTCTTTAAAAATTCTACAATGTGATTTCCTGGATTTTCTTTTCTCATTTTGTCTGTCATAGTTGAAGTGTACCTATGATAAAAATTACAGACCTCTCTCATTTTTCTAAATCGGAGAACTTGCACAATCAGTGACTGAATAAAAACTTCTTTGCCCCTCCATATATATATACACACACACATATATACAGTGTACACCATACAAGACGCCAGTTTCCTCTTCTCCTGTTCTTAGACATAGTTTGTGTGTTCCTGTTTTCTGATTTTGCACTTACCCTGGCTTGTGTTATTTATTCTGTGCTCAATTTACTGTACCTTGTGTTAGTGTCTTCCTTAGTTTTGCATATCTGTGTACCACAGTCCTGTGCCTCATACTTGTTAACGTTAGTCATTAGCCCCTTTGTTTAGTTTAGCACTCTGTCTGTTAGCAATAGCATAGTTTTTTTCAGTCTGTATGTTCCTGTTAGCATTGTTCATTAGCCTTGTTTGGTAGTGTCTCTGTTAGTTTTTGTGTTGCTGCTCTGTGTAATGTTACTGTTAGTACGTTGTTTTAGTATTAGCACTCTAGATTAGCATCTTTGTCTACAAAAGAAACTACAAAACTAAATAAAAAATACTTCTTTAGCACTTAGTGAGTGAATCAGCATTCATAGGCCAGACAGAAAGGAGCACTCCATTCCCTCCTAGGGTGGCCACCTGAACCTTCACTGGCTGTGGCAGTTTCTGAGGAAGCACCTGTCTCATGGGGCCAGTAGGACACATATCAGTCCCGGTGTACAGACCCTGTAAACAATGTTCGAAAGATCCGAGAACATAAGTCGCAAACATACTCATAAGTACTGATGTTCACTTCCTCACCGGGTGGAACGCCAAATGAGAGCTCCACATAGGTGTGTTTACATTGTGCCCGAACATAAGTTGGGCAGGCATGAATCCAATAGTCTCCTGGACTGCACTCCAACAAGCTTGCCACACCAAAGGTAGGTGCAGATCTCAGTCCCGCTGGTGCTGACTTGTAATGATGGCAGACTGAGTGGAAAGTGTTAAACCTTTGCACTAGGCCATCGCTTTGTTAACAAAGTGCTGTGGTTGGCGGCTTGCAAATCCCAAGCCACTCACATCAGTGTCCCATGATGTGGACTCAAAATTCCATCCCTGGTCCCTATGGAGGTCTGCTGGCACACTGAATTGGCAGAAGAAACGTTCCATTAGACAGTCAGCTATGGTCACTGCACTTGTAGTTGGAAATCACATAGCAGTTACTGTGATCTGTCTCGGGGAACAGACCCAGAACATCAGCGAATATCCACTCCATGGGTAAGCTGGACTGTGAAATCAGCATGGGCACACGTGAACGATCTGCCGGTTCATTTCATGCTGTGCACGCATCACGGCAGTGGATAAATAACTCTATGTCACTGCGATAGCTCGCCCAGTAGAAACGCTGCCTCAATTGACACAGAGTTTTTAGGACACTAAACTGTCCCACCCCTGCTGGTCTATGCACAGTGTGAAGAACATCGCTGCGCAGAGGCACTAGCAGCTGCCACACAAGCCTAAACTCGATGGTACCTCCCACCTGTGGGAACCAAGTAAAACAAATGAGACAAAAGTATTATACTTTTTCATTTATTTATTGAGGAAAATTATCCAATATTACATAGTGAGTGGCAAAAGTATGTGAACCTTTGCTTTCACTATCTGGTGTGACCCCCCCCCCCCCTTTAGATCCCCCTCCCCCTCTTTAGCCCCCCCTCTTTAGCACCCCCTTTTTAGCAAACTGCAGATGAGTAGCAATGTTCTTTTGGAGAGCAGTGGCTTTCTCCCTGCAACCCTGCCATGCACAAGATTGTTGTTCATTGTTCTTCTGATGGTGGACTTAGGAACATTAACATTATCCAATGTGAGAGAGGCCTTCAGTTGCTAAGGAGTCCTTTGTGACCTTGCCAACTATTATACGCCTTGCTCTTGGAGTGATCTTTGTTGGTTGATCACTCCTGGAGAAAGTAACAATGTCTTGAATGTCCTCCTTTTGTACACAATCTGTCTGACTGTGGAATGGTGGAGTCCAAACTCTTTAGAGATGGTTTTGTAAGCTTTTTTGAGATCCTCAGAAATGATACACATCCACAAACATGTGTTGTGAAGAACAGACTTTGATAGATCCCTGTTCTTTAAATAAAACAGGGTGCCCACTCACACCTGATTGTCATCCCATTGATTGAAAACACCTGACTCCAATTTCACCTTCAAATTCACTGCTAATCCTAGAGGTTCACATACTTTTGCCACTCACTAATATGTAATATTGAATAATTTTCCTCAATAAACAAACGACTAAGTATAATATTTTTGTCTCATTTATGTAACTGGGTTCTCTTAATCTACTTTTAGGACTTGTGTGAAAATCTGATGATGTTTTAGTTCATATATATGCAGAAATATAGACAAGGGTTCACAAACTTTCAAGCACCACTGTAGGCTTTCACAGTTGGATCATGAGGCACATGCTACAAAATGCCATCAAGTGCCATTGTGTTGATTGGCATGTCGAGGAGTTCTGGGCCTTCAAACATCTGGCTAAGCTGCACCGCCGTCCACCGCCTCCTTGCTTCAGCCAAGGTGGTGCACTACCAGTGGAAGCTGCAACTCGTAGCACCCCTAGATGCCATTGCCATTGTACTGTAGCACCCATACCCACAAGCCTTGCTCCCCCGCAGAAGATTTGCCTCGTGCTGCCCTTGCCACAGTGCCATCTTGGTTGCCAGCAACAGTCTCGGCCTGCCACGCTATGCTATGATCCATCCCACAGATCTGGACAGGCGAAACTTCTGACCCCACTGTAGCATCAGCATGGAAGAAGAGACTTCAAGTATAGCAAATTTGCTCATAACACACTTTATATCACAGACCAAATTACCAGTCCTGATTAGGAATTTATACCAATCAGCGTGAAAAGTAACTCAGGTCACTCATTTGCATGACATTCACCATGAGAGTAGGTTTAAGCTAATATCAGACATACTTGCAATTTACACATGAAAGGGTGCTATATTAAAGAAGCGTGAGTATATCTTGCAATAACACCTTACAATTTTATTTCAGTGTCCAAATTAAGTCAGAACAAAAAACACTGGGAGCACATTTTGATATACTGTATTTTAAAACAGCTAACTGTATTTTTAGTTAAGCGATAATATAAAAGTATGTCATCTCACAACCTAGCTGAGTGATATCAAGAAAAGACTGAAGGCTACATGTCCTTAAGCTCGGGTCTAGAGAGAGACCACTGGTGTTTACTTGTTTATTTCTCTGTCCCACCATGTATGTGCGTAAATGTGGCCCGCTGTGAACTAGATTGCTTCTAAATGGCTTTTCTGAGTTTTCTGTGCTATTCCATTTGAGCAGGTCACAGTCCTTTGCCTGAGAGACCATACATGTGCTCAAGTAAGTGTGTGTGTATGTGTGTAAGATTTGATAGGAATACGTGACACTTTTGACCTTGTGAGAACATACAGGTTTTTTTAATGCATTTACCTTCAGTAATGCACAAACAAAAGTGTACATGCTTGTGTCTAAAGATGTAGTAGGTTTTGTTTCTGTGGATATGAGAAAAAGGCAACGTAGCTTCAGGCACACACACATACATCAGTGGTTATCGCAGTGCTGTGAGCAGCACTCTGGTGGGGTCTTTGGTGTCCTTGTCCCCTCAGAAAAACCTCATATTTGTGAAGTGCTCATATTCCTCAGAGAGCAGATGATTATCACAGTCAGAACTGTGAACGATATACAATATCTCTAAACGACTGAGCATCTGTGTGCATGCGTGTATCTGTGTGTCAGGGGAATTCTCAGAGCAGCACAAATTTCCACATAAACTCACCTCTATTTTGTGTGTGTGCACTTGTATTTCCTATGTTTGTGTAGACAAACTGCTGAAAGTGAAATAGAGTTTCTTGAATTTTGTGATTAGGTATTTGGCTCTTTGTGAGGACTGTTTGTGAGAAATATTTCCATAACAACATTAGTTGTGACCTTGTAGGGACATGACATATTTATGCATATACTATATATAGAAAATGCAGCTTTCAGCTCACACTAAGAAAGTTGAAAATTTTACTGTACACACCAGCATATGTTTGGAGTGTGATGTTAAAAACAAGACAGCAGATACAGGAAGTATATAATAAAACAATACAACTTAAAACTACTGTCTCTCTAAAACCCATTTCAGCAGAGAAGGACTGGCCAACAAGAGCACTGGAATAATTCCCAGTGAGTCATGATGAAGTCAGGAACAGTAGCAGCTACCAAAATTCAGTGGGGCAGACACAGGTTCCTGAACCATATAATCAACCTAGTTCATTTTGTAAATAATGACTATAAGATAGACAATAAGTGAGTGTACTGTGACCCTCACCAGAAGAAGTGAATGACTATTCCAGGAAGGCTACTTACATGCAACACATTTACCAGAGTGCTGGACATAATTTAAAAGTGCCTTAACAACATAATCTGCAGATTTACCTAAATTATAATCTTCCATAAATACATTTAGTGAAAGTTATTGTCGTAAATCAAACTTTGAATCACGTATGTCTTATTGGCTTGTATACACAGATCTCTATATGTTATTACATTAATTCATTCAGACATTCATTCATTCATTTTCTATACCCACTTAATCCAATTCAGGGTCTCAAGGGACCAGGGTCTAACCAGTATCATAGGGCAAAAGGCAGGATGAACCAACACTGGACACATTGCAAGTCCATCACAGGGCATATACACACACATACGAAAACCAGGGTACCTGACAAAAACCCACACTGACTGAGGGAGAAAATGCATACTCCACACAGACCCTGAACTGGGAACTGAACTGCTTATCTTTGGAGCTGTGAGGCAACAGGTACATACCATGTCTGCTACCGTGCTGTCCTTGTATTACTTACAGTGGCTACTTTATACAAGCTTGCAAACCAAGGTTATTAAACCCTACAACTTTATTTAACATTAAAAATATAATCATTTACAAAACATGGGTGGCTTAGCCTAAACATAGCCTCATAATTTTTACGTATATATTGTTTAGGTGTCAAATACAGTAGCCTTTAAGGCTTTTAACTTGGCACTGCAATATTTTAGCTTTTAAAATTCAGCAATCACAGCTTTGTTAAAATCGGGAATGCCATGAAAACACTTAAGAGAGTTTAGCAAAAGAAACTTCACACAGTTTGTCGCAGCTGCTATATTCGGAAGTCAACTTAAACTTGCAGAATAATATATTTGTAATGTGTACCATACTGTCTGGTGCTTGTGGGGCAGACTTCATTCTGACCCACTGCGTGGAATTTACACATTGCATCTTGCAGTACCACATTTGACTGATGGGTTTCCTATAGAAACCTGTGAGAAGGTATGGAGCAGCGAGACACCCTGCACTGGTATTGTATTATACTGTCACACAATGAAATGTCATTTTCAGTCGCATTTGACCATGACAGAATTTTTTTTCCCCCACAAATTTCACATAAACATTTAATTAATACAACATGATACCTAAACACTCTGTAAGTCAATAAAAGTGATTTATGACATGGAATATGCTTTGAAAAGGACCACTATTTTGGTGGGGCTCTGCCACACCAGCCCATATAAAGTACCGGTAGCTGTTCCTGGTGAGGATAACTCTACCAGTGGAAGCTGCAACTCGTAGCACCCCTAGATGCCATTGCCATTGTACTGTAGCACCCATACCCACAAGCCTTGCTCCCCCGCAGAAGATTTGCCTCGTGCTGCCCTTGCCACAGTGCCATCTTGGTTGCCAGCAACAGTCTCGGCCTGCCACGCTATGCTATGATCCATCCCACAGATCTGGACAGGCGAAACTTCTGACCCCACTGTAGCATCAGCTACTCTGTAAGTCAATAAAAGTGATTTATGACATGGAATATGCTTTGAAAAGGACCACTATTTTGTTGGGGCTCTGCCACACCAGCCCATATAAAGTACCGGTAGCTGTTCCTGGTGAGGATAAAGAGTAATAGCAACAAACCTGAGACCTTAAGACTAAAACCTGAATGTTTTTAACAAGCCGTAAATCTTCCTAAAGCCCTAAAAATGTACAATAAAACTCAGACCCAACTGCAATTTTAATGCTGTTACATTATTATTATATGCACTCTATAACATTCAAGACATTCAAGCTGTTCCTGGTTGCTGAGCCATCAGAGCACACACATAAGACCAGGATATGCAACTAACTGTTAAACACAGAGAGGGTGAAGTAATAAAAATAATACCATAACATTTTGTATCACAAACACTAAAAAGCGAGATGCATTGAATATGACATATAAAGCTTAACAATTTTTCTCCGAATTATATGCAGAATTGCTGAGATACTCATATTTCTTTGCGCAGCACACTACACTTTCTGAAGAATGATATACAAACATTGTGGACAGAGCAGTAAAAATACACCTTCCCTATTCTTCTATTGTCTGAAACAAATGATAATCACTACAGTGGAATCTAAATGGGGACTGCTTTCGCCAAAGAATGAGTGGTTTTACTGTCACAAGCTGTCAGTAAGGTTGTGTAATTGTTAATGATGCATTTTGTCTTGTTGTTATTAATACATCTGCATTTCTCTGTTTACTCTAATTGCAATGCTTGGCCTTCTGTGTTAGACATTTGGGGTTTGGACATGGATGCAGCACAGTCTGGAGGTGAGGAGCAAAGGTTGAAGCTTGAGCTACCATCCTTCCTTTGTTTCATTCTAGAAAGGAAACAAAGACCACAAGAAAGCATTCATACATTGGTTTATCAATAGTAAGCACTCTTCCAAAGATGGAGGCCTAAGGATGTTAGATGTTAGAGGATGTTAGAAAAAATAATATTACAGGCCATATTAAGAAATTGCAACCCAAGGCTAGCAAGTCTATTAAAGGGAACACTGGTACACTGGTTGAAAGAGATCTACTGGTGGAAAAGTGGAATAAAGCAAATAGTGATTCAGAATAAAAAGACCTTGAGAGGTAGACCACAAAGTCATCCTACCGCTGTTATGCAAAGTCCTATGACTAATATCATCACAAAAGTAATATGGTTACCACTGCTAGTGAATATCCGTTACTGTGAAGCTCTTCTTGACACTGGAATCACACTCTCTCATCTCTCATCTCATTTAGGTGACAAAAAGCCCAGCAAAGGCCAAACTTTAAGCAGTCTGAATGTAAAGCCCTGCACTTTGCGTGACAGAAATAATTTTAACTTTTTTTGTTATGTGTGATCAAGACCTTTCTTCCCCATTATTCATAGTTTTGCAGTACTGATTTAAAATGGTAAGAAGACTGTGCTCTTCACCAAGGGCTTTCTGTACCAGTTCTCAGCACCTCCCAGTTGGCCTGCTGTTCTTTTCTAGAGACTCATGATAGGGATTTTAAAGGATCTCACTGGTAAAGTTTCGTCTACACTGACGATGTTGCAATATACTCAAGATACCAAAGAGCATTCCCAGCATCTACAGGAAATGTTCCAGAAACTACAAACAGTGGGACATGTGATTCATTTGAAGTACAGTGACGTTCCACAGCAATCACTGATTTAAAAATTTTAAGAAAATGTAATTACTACACTATAGGCTAAAATGATCTCAGATTACTAATTTAAACTGAGGCATAGTCATAATTACTGTTCTGGCCAAGACTGCTAGAGCCAAGTCCGAGTCAAGACCAAGAGTGGGACACATCGAGTCACAATCAAGACCAAGTCTTTTAAAAGTCAAGTCCAAGTCAAGACCGAGACTGGCAGTGGTCGAGACTGAGATGAGACAGAGAGCAGATTATCGTTCAATGTACATATGTTAATAAATAGTATTATATTTCATCATATATTTTGTAAAATATAACATTAACTAATACATAGTCAATTAATAAAATAATTATTCATTGTTATTATTATATTATAGTCTTAGTCAAACTAAGGCAATGCAAATTTTAGAAGCAAATGATGATGATTCTATTTATTTCTTCACTCAAACTTAATCAGAATTCACTACATAAAGTCAACTAAATAAAGCCAACAACATCCATTCTATTCATTTTAATATTAAATGTGAAAACACCTTAAATGCAATTCTGAATGTGTCAGACAAACTAAACGTCAGACTATTCAAAACAGACTATAAAAGATGTTCATTGAGTGGATACTGAATGAGAAGAGCAGTAATGACTTTGGTAAATAATTACATGGAGGTTTATAAGTTCAGAAAAAGGTATCTGCTAAATGGTATAAATGTGTGGACCCATAACATCACATTTTAACTGATATTTTATATTTCAGCCAGGCTCAAATAAATAAAGTTAGCATATGGAATGCTATTCATATTATGTTCTAATATCTTTCACTACACAGCACATTTATTTGCATATGAGTTTAAATGGTTCAAATGCTTAATGAATTGCATGATACAATTGTTACAAATTATAATTTATCTGCTGTTTATATTACATTCTAAGTTTAAATATTGTTTTTTAATTAGGTATTGTTTAATTCAATTATAGTGTAGAGAATATAAGTCAGTAAAATTAAGTAACTAAAGATGATTAGTTTTTCTGTTAGTAGGACAGATAAGATGTGAAAAAGATAGGGGGGGGGGTGTGGTGGAATAACTGAACTGAAGAGAGTGAAGGAAATGAGAGGCAAGGATTGATGACTTCTATTCATTTTTATAATTACATTCAGTGAGAAAAGTAAATGTAAAGAATAAGCTGGAAACCAACCATTTGAAACAAAGTAATACACTGTTGATACACTATTATTTTACAAATGTATATATAATGACATTGTATGACACACATACACACACACTTACACACTAGGGGCACTTTAGAGACACCAATTAGCCTAACATGGATGTCTTTGGACCATGGAAGGAAACCGGAATACCTAGAGTAAGCCCACACAGACACGGGGAGGACCCAGACCGCTCAACCTGAGATTGGACCCAGGACCTTCTTGCTTTGATGCGCCAGTGCTACCCACAGAGCTACCGTGCTGTCCTGCAGTAGATTCAGTATTAGATAATCTTTTCATTTTTGGATATAGACGTAACATTTTTCATTCTCAATTACAATTAATGCTTTCTGTCTGATTTTGTCTCCTTTCTGATGGTTGTGTGACCTTGTGGACATGTGGAAAGTTCATTTACAGGTCTAGACATAATTAATTAGCATAGGCAGTGAGCACAAACAGAAATGAAGCACAGTGCTAACAAATAACAACACTGAACCCTAGGGCCAAATGAGGAATGGGGACACAGGTCTAAACAACAGGAAAACCAGTAAGGCTAAAGTGCTTAAGGCAAAAATGTGAGGAGTTAGCAAACGCTAACAGGGGTAACACAGACAATGAAACACTAAAAGCTGACACACAAATGGGGAGAACATAAAAGTGAGGAAAAGGACCACACACATCAAAAGTGGGAGTGAAACAGACTAACCAGATTGAGAACCAGGAACAGTATGCAATTAGACTGCTTTCAGTTTGGACTGCGTTCCAATCACAGTGTTAATACTATGGCACTGATGTGTGGATCAGCAATTTAAATAAAAATTCCTTAGACAATTTCCTTAGACCACTTAACAAAGGACCCGATTAATACATGCCAGGAAAAGCCCAAATTGGAATTACTGTTATTGTTGTGGGAAAAAAGTTTAGGTCTGATTTTTAATCCCAGTTCATGCCCTTCAAATAGAAATGTGCTGTGGATTTACTGGGCAATGGTTAAGTCTGAAAATGTCTCAGAGTCGAAATGTCAGGTAGACTGACACAGCAATTTACTGGGTCAAGACCATGTACAACTGCTGGGATGGCACACGTGTGAACCGAAGCTGATACGTTATCGTGCAAGACACGGATGAGTCTTGCAGCCTTTTAAGGCTGGTGATTTAAAGCATGAGTACACTGAAGTGACATTAGGAGCAAGCCTTTAAGTTAACTATGAAGATGATTCTGAGAAATGTCTGCAAATTGGTACTACTAAGAAATATCAGAGTTGCCAGCCATTCATGCTTAAAGATTACTTTCATTGTAAATGAATGTCACAGTCCCATAATGTTCCCTTTCATCAACCACCAGTGAATCGCTTCAAGAATGTGGCATTAAACAGAAAGCTCACAAAACGTTTGACAAGATATTGAGAGCAAAATAATTGTACATGGTATTACCTATATTATAAAATTACTGATTACAATAACCTGACAATATTCTAGGTTTTAAGTGTAAACAGATGTTCAGTTCAGTTGAGAGTGTAAGTTAATGTGTGTTATGGGATGATTATTACGTCCGAGGTCTACACTCAAAAACAATATTGGCTAGAATATAACATAAACAGCAGATAAATTATAAATTGCAATAATTGTATCATGCAGTTCATGATGCATTTGAACCATTTAAACTCATATGCAAATAAATGTGCTGTGTAGTGAAATATATTGCAACATAATATGAATAGCATTCCATATGCTAACTTTATTTATTTGAGCCTGGTTGAAATATAAAATATCAGTTAAAATGTGATGTTATGGGTCCACACATTTATACCATTTAGCAGATGCCTTTACACAGAGCAAATTACAACTGGTGCAATCCTACACTGTATAATTTAAGCACTTGTGAGTTAAGGGCTTTGCTCATGAGCTCAAAAGCAGCATTTGGCAGTGCTGGGACTGTGACTGTCAACATTCTGGTTCAAAGTCCTGTACCTTACTTGTACCAGTGAGCCACCACAGCCCTGAATCCAGTTTTCTGTTTCAGTCTTAAATTAAAGGTTTTCTCAAGTTTGAAAATTGTGCAAAATGTGTTTTGCGCACATGTACACATGCATTATTGCAGTTATTGTCTTTATATAAGCTTCCATTTTGACCAATTTCAGTCTGACTCTTAGAGCTGGTAGAGCTGCACAGAGAATAACCTAGAAGATCAAGTGTCAAATCAGTATACCAAATTTATGAGAGAAATATAAGGCTTCACATTGCAGTGCTTCTCCAGTGATCTACTGGTTATTTGATTTGGTAAAAACACTGGACAACATGTGGCGTCCAAACGACACTAATTAATTAGTGTATGTAACGTATTCAGAAATGTTGTATTACTGGTGTTGACACCGTGTTGTCTTTAAGGGACATGAGTTCAGTGATATATTATATCAAGTCATCAAGACAAAAATAGACAAACACTTAAAAAAATTTTTTTTTGCATTTGCTGCAGTCTTCAACCCCACCCCCAGAACAACCCCAATATCAGTACAAACAGTTCATAAAATGGACTCAAACAGGCTTTACAGTCATATGCAAAAGTTCATCTTTGAAGTGTTATGGATTTTCCAACACAATCCATGCAAGGAACAAAGTATAGTATGACACTTCTGCAAATTTGAGTGTATCGCTGTATATTTTATGAATTTATTATAAATATGGCATATGCAAAATTCTGGGCATTATATCAGTTAACACCCCTTTGGAAGCAATCTCAGCCTCCAAATGTCTCTTATTGCAGTTAAATTTTATACCTGCTTAGCATTTTTTTTTTTCAGATTTCTCTGTTGACTTAGCTATTTTTTGGAGAATCTGTTGTTTTTACTCTGACTGGGGGTTAAATCTCTGGCTGATCACTGCTCAATCCAGATTGCAGCAATTTGGGTTAAAATGCTCAAATGCTTCTTTGGACCTTTTTTTAGAAGGATTCATACTGCAGTAGGACAATGACCCAAACCATACCTTAAAGTTTTGCAATGACTACATGAATATCAAAGAAGATTGAGAAGTGCTGACTGTCATGAACTTTCCTCCACAGTCACGTGACGTAACCCCACCAAGCATTTATGGGAGCACTTCAAGACAGAGAGTGGCAAATACTAAAACATGTTGAAAAGATAAAATATCATATTTAATTAAAAAAAAACAAAAATAAAGAATAGACATATTTTGACTAGTGTTTTCAAATTGTTGATCCCCACTGTATACAAAATATAAAATGCTTATTGTTCTCATTTTCTTTTTACACTTACACATATTCATATTTTATAGTCATTTAAGAGGCTTGCTCACATGTGGAACTTTGTGTGTTTGTGTGCGTGTATGCTACTGTGCAAAAGCTTTAGGCAGCAAGCAGTTTTACAGTATACAAATATAAGTTTTATACACACCATTTAAGGACCATCCGATCAATGTTCATTAAATTTAATGACTGAGGTTTTAAAAAAACATAATAAATGATAAAAGATGATAAAATTCAAATCTGTGTTTTTTTTTTATTATTCCGGATGTTGAGGTCATAAACAGCTGGTTACCCCAACATCCACTCCACACTGTGAATTGTAGAACAGAAATGGGAGTTTCATTTGTGTGTGTGCGTGTGTTTGTGTGTGTAACTACCTTACCATTCGTTTGCTTGTTAGCTCAGATTTGGACTAGAGGCTGTTGTAACTCGGTTGATGTGTTTAGAGACTTTTTTGTTTAAGTTACTCGTGTTTGTGTATATGACTTTCTGCTGCTTATTTGTAAGAAGCTGTAAATGCTGTTCGTAAGTGTATGTCCCTGTCCTATTGTAAGTACTACTCCTTCCCCACCTGCATATTCTCTCCAGTGTATAACTACACAAACTGGTCCACATTCACTCGTTGAATCTCTGTTTCTTCTGGCTCATCTTCTGGTTTATTCGTAATACTGTCGATGCCTTTTTGGTTTCCAAAAATAAAAGTGTCAGGTCTGTCATTCTCTTAGGTGTTATGGCTTTCCCCTACACAGGATCATAACAGTACATTATTGCATATGTTTCTAATTATTGTGAATTACATGAAATTTAATATTCAGTGACATTAGGGATGCTGTGTAGATGGTAGTGTTGCAGTTTTGGAGCAATAAGGTGAATGTCTTTAATAAAGTGAACAGTGAGTAAACAGTGTTTTAAAACTTCAGTAGCATTGCTGTGTCTAATTCGATGGTACCTTATCTGTGGTGGTCCCGTTGGGGTCCTGACCATTAGAGAACAGAAAAAAAGGGACTAACAAAGTATGTAGAGAAACAGATGGACTACAGTCTGATACTACTACAAAGTGCAGTGACCACTAAAACTTAAATAAAGAATAAGCAGAATATACGTTGAAAATTAGACACTTTTGCACAGTACTATATTTATATTACAGTAGCATAGAAAGTCTATGTGAATATAGTAATGTCTGGTCAACGTCCATTTAGGTCATTGCAGTTTTTGAGGTTATTCAACAGATATATTTCCCCAAGCCTCTTGGAGAACCTGCTAGAGTTTTTTTCAAAATGTTGGGTGTCTCACTTGCTTCCATCATTACATGTATTCCCAGTCTGACCCAATGACGTTGAGATCATAATGGCGAGACCTCAGGGCTCTATGGGGGCCATACCATCTGCTGTAGGACTCCTTGTTCTTATTTTCCTTAGAGATAATTCTTTATGAGTATGGCCTTGTGTTTGGGGTCATTGTCATGGTGGGGAATGAATTTGCGACACCTCCATGATGAAACTGCGTGATGGATAAGAGTCTGCCTGTACTTCTCAGCAGTGGGTGGGCCATTAATTTAGATCCAGTCACCAACCTCATATGCAAAAATAGAGACCCAAACTCTCTAGCCCTTCAGTGTTCAAACAGCCTTCTGTTAGAGCAACAAATTCACATATTTTGCCTTATCAGTTCAAGAAAATTTTCTTGTATTCCACAACACCCCAGTCCTTGTATTTTTGTGTATAGTTTTGTCAGTTTTGGTGGTTTTCAATCTGAGCCATGGCTTTTTAATTGCAACTCTTCTAAGAAAACTGTGTTTTAGAAGACATTTACAAATTATTGAAAACTGCATTTCTTGTCCCCACGTTTTGTCTGTTTGTTAGTGCTTGTGCAAAAGAGATAACAACATCTGGAAACACCTGTTTGCTGCAAAATTTCAGCTTGGGACAGACCTTGCTCAAGCATTATAATTACCTTGTATCTTGTCGGTGTACTCATGCTTGCCATGATGTAAGACTAAGTTTAAACTCTACAAAGCTGCTTCTGTTTTAGTTAATCAGTATTAAGAATACAGTATTAATACAACACCTTCACATAATATGATAGATCAGTTGAATCTGGATGTTAGATTTGATCATTTTAATCATGCACTGAGCTATATGCCTACATAGAGGTTTGACCCATTAACATCATAATTTATTTGCAATTTGCATAATTTATATATATAAGTTTGTGAACCCTTTAGAATTTTATTTATCCAATATTTATATTTGCAAAAGTATGTGAACCTCTAGGATTAGCAGTTCATTTGAAGGTGAAATTAGAGTCAGGTGTTTTCAATAAATGGGATGACAATCAAGTGTGAGCGGGCACCCTGTTTTATTTAAAGAACAGGGATCTATCAAAGTCTGCTCCTCACAACACGTTTGTGGAAGTGTATCATGGCACAGACAAAGGATCTCAGAAAAAGAGTTGTTGATGCTCATCAGGCTGGAAAAGGTTACAAAACCATGTCTAAAGAGCTTGGACTCCACCAATCCTCAGTCAGACAGATTGTGTACAACTGGAGGACATTCAAGGCCATTGTTACCTTCCCAGTGGTCGACCAACAAAGATCACTTCGAGAGGAAGGCATTTGTATTATGTAATAGTTGGCGAGGTCACAAAGGACCCCAGGGTAACTTCTAAGGCAAGTGAAGGATTCTCTCACATTGGCTAATGTTAATGTTCATGAGTCCCACCATCAGAAGAACACTGAACAGCAATGATGTGTATGGCAGTGTTGCAAGGAGGAAAGCCACTGCTCTCCAAAAAGAACATTGCTGCTCATCTGCAGTTTTGCTAAATATCACATGGACAAACCAGAAGGCTATTGGAAGAATGCTTTGTGGACGGATGTGAGACCAAATAGAAACTTTTGGTTTAACAGAAAAGCGTTATGTTTGGAGAAAGGAAAAACACTGCATTCCAGCATAAAAACCTTATCCCATCTGTGAAACATGGTGGTGGTAATAACATGGTTTGGGCCTGTTTTGCTGAATCTGGGCCAGGATGGCTTGCCATCATTGATGGAACAATGAATTCTGAATTATATCAGAGAAAAGGAAAATGTCAGGACATCTGTCCAAAACCTGAATCTCAAAAGAAGGTGGGTCATGCAGCAAGACACCGACCCTAAGCAGACAGGTTCTACCAAAGAATGGTTAAAGAAGAATAAAGTGAATGTTTTGTAATGGCCAAGTCAAAGTCCTGACCTTAATCCAATCAAAATGCTGTGTAAGGACCTGAAGCAAGCAGTTAATGTGAGGAAACCAACATCCCAGAGTTGAAGATGGTCTTTACTGAGGAAGGGGCTAAAATTCCTCCAAGCTGGTGTGGAGGACGAATCAACAGTTACAGGAAACGTTTAGCTGCAGTTCTTGCAGCACAGAAATCTGATGTTATTTTAGGTCATATTTATGCAGAAATATAGAAAACTCTAAAGGATTCACAAACTTATTCCACAAACATTCACATATTCACATACTTCACTGATGAACCTTCTTTCAAATATTATCCAAACTATTTTCATTTGTTGATGGATGACTTGCTTTTATCACATGGATCACCATTATAGAAGTTCTGAAGGGGGTTTAGCGTTATACACTAAAGTTTATGAAAATAAAGCTTGTTATCATTGTGATAATCTGCCTGAGTTATTCTCCCTTTATCAGAACCATGTCTGAGTACATAGGAGTGCATGACTTTAGAATGACTTTGTAGAGGTTCCCAAGCGAGCAACCATAAAGCATTCTCCCTAACACTGTCTTAGTGGGAAGGGTGGCATTCCTCTTTCCTTTGTTGATCAGACTGACATTGACCAATCATGAAAATTTGTGAGTGCATATATTATGAATGTTGCAGTTATGAGCCTATTTCAAGCATGATTGCCTGCAATACAATTCCAGGCAAATTATGGAATTGCCACATTTAGAGGATATTCACTTAGCTTACTTACTTTGTAGGAAATAAACAAATCAAATATATGACACAAACCACTTTTTGTTTAATAACAACATTCTGGCTTCATAAAACATACCTCAAAGAAAATACATTATATCAACATTTATGGAAACAATTATGAAATCTCCTTGTGATTTGCATTTCTGTACAATTACTGGCTCAAGTCTAAAAAATGCAAATTATTCTGCAGTTAAGAGGGAGTGCTTACAGACCTTAACAAACTGTTGTACTGGCTAATTGTAAGAAAATATGGCACAAACAAGAGGTTAGTCAACTGAAAGAATGGAAAGGATTAATTCCTTCGAGAAAGAAATTCAGAACAGAGAGTATCAAAATATATTTGTTCCCAGCCAGCTGTGTCAGAAATTTAGTGTAAATATAAAAAAAATGCAGGTAGACCAAGGAAGACGTCAAATCATCAGGAAAGAAAACTCAAAGCAATATGCCTTGAAAATAGAAAATTCACAACAACAAAAAGGAAAAGCAAATAGGCAGAAACAGGAGTCAATATTTGTGAGAAAACTGAAAGAAATCAGCGAAATGAAATGGAATTTACATACAGAAAATCAGCACTAACACCTAAAAAGGAGAAAACCAGAGAACAGTGGGCCAAAGAGAAGCAATCATGGAGTGCATCTGATTGAATGAAAGTGATATCATGAATCCTGAATCTGTGTTGGCCAAGGAGATGATACTGGAAATAGCATGGTTATTCCAGTGAAACATTAAATGGAAACATGGATTGACTGCACAAAGATGATTGCCTGAAGAAAACAATAACATTTCTCCATTCATTTGTGGTATGGGGATGCATGTCAGATAAATTACCAGGGGAGATGGCAATCATTACCTCAACAGTCAATGCACATGTGTACATTGAAATTAAGTTAGGTTTCAGGATAATAATATATCTTGACCCAGGGCAGAGAGTGTTACGTGTAACGCAATCTAGTTTGAACTCCCTCTGTCAATCTTCTGTTTCGACAGCAGGTGGGACTGTTGCCACCTGCAGTGCTTTCCTATAAATACCCCTCTTCCTGTGCACTTCCTGTGACAGTAAGCCAGACCACATAATAGACATAGCAAGTGTCTCTCCTATGGTGCGTAGTATGTGGTCAGACCCGTCTGATAATGAATATCCTGAAGATCACCTCAAGTGGGAGTACCACCCTCCCTTAACCTTGTGTGGTCAGGACTTGGGGCTGTTGCCACCTGCTGTTCTTTCCTATAAATACCCTTCTTTCTGTGCACTTCCTTTGTCTGGCTTCTTCACTCTGTGGTTTGCCTTGACTCCTATGTGCTCTGCTCTCCTATCCTGGTTTGTCTCTTGCTCTTTGTCTTAGTATCCTAGCCTCTGTTTCCTTGTGTTCTTTCTGGTTTGCTCTGGTTGTTTGTGGTTACTTCTACTATGTTAAAGCTTTATTTTATGGTTAGCCTTGTTATTGTTTTGTTAGCCATTTAGCTTATTGTGTGTGTTCTTTGTTAGCATTAGCTTTGTTTGTTTTCTGATGTGTTTTTGGATGTTAGTTGTTTTCCTCACCATTCTTAGTTTAGGATTCCTTGGTCTGTTTATGTTATTTATCACTATGTCACCTGTAAATAAACCCCAGTCACTTGCACTTATGTCTGCCTCCTTCGTCCTTCCAATGCCAAGAGTGGGACATTATGGTTGTGGTGTGGCCACTATGGTGGTGCAGAGGTTAAGGTACTGAACTATGGATCAAAAAGTCAAACCCTAGTGCTAAATGAGTGAATTCATATATTGCTCCTGCATTAAAGCATGTATGAGAGCAATTCATGCATATCCATGATGTGTTACATGTATGAATTGATGATTACTCACTCATGAAATACTGCATGAATTAATGCTGTTTCATGTACAATTTGTTACGGTCCAGGAATCCCAAGCCGGAGGGCGTCGCCGGCCGCATCAACATGGCGGCCGCACCACCATAAATAGCGCTTCCTAATGCCAGCCGACGGCGCACTATCGGTCCTAATATCTTCTGCGTTTTGAAGAGATTTCAGTAGCGAATTTCGAAAGGGCTTAACGGTACGACTGGTCCGATAAGCGGATCAGCCGAGTAGAGTTCGGAGACTCGAGGTATTAATGCCAGGGAATTAGTTAGGAAAAGGGACAGATTATCACTACTGACCTCTCTTCCTCCATAATTCCGCTGCGCTCCTCGGAAGTCGCTCGCCGTCGCCGATCGGCCGTCTTTCTCGCTCACTCGGCACCCGCTGCCTTGAAGCCCAGGATCGAATCCCGGCCTCAGTCACTCATACGAGTGTCTGGGCTTTCCTCATTAGGCTCACATCCGTTCCCCCGCCGCTACACCAAGGCGTATATATTCCTTTCTTTATTTCAGGCGATCACATTTTACTTTTCATATTTCATATTGATATTTTTTCCTGCATTTGGGTCCACCTCCCTCAACCGCCTTCCCTCGACCAGTCCCCCTTCCCCTGGTCGATTCATAACAGT
>JAJAGP010001682.1:135174-169169 GCA_025084515.1 Ancistrus triradiatus | reverse complement strand
TGCAAAGTCAAAAAGTTGTATCACGCCACTCGTGAATGTTTACATTTTGGTTTTTCACGTTGTTGTGCTGCTGAATGAAGAACAGGACTCATGACTGTAAGGAACTAATGATGTAAGATTACCTGCTCTTTGTAGCTCTGTAGCTCTCCATTCATTTAGTACTTTTGTCATTTTTATTTGTCTAAAGTCAAAACCCAATATTCCTCATAAACATTAACCTTTCTGCCAAAGAACCTGCTTCCAGTTTTTTTTTTTTACACATAAAATGTGGACTTAGGTTAATATTAGGTTTGACAAACTAATCTAGTAATAGCATGGTAGTGAGTGAAGTGTTGTCAAAACAAAAAACCCCTATAAAAGGCAGATAAGCGGTATAAAATAAGCAGCTGTTGGTAGCCCCTCACTCAGTGACAAAGCAGATCAGCATGACCGAGAGAGGCCAGTGAGTTCGATGGCATGACGGAGAGGCCCACTGGCCGCACTGACACGCTGGATTGTCGTCTGACCTGTCTCTGCTCCCACGTGGCAGTTGGGCTCTGAGGCCCCATAATCCTCTGCATTATTAATCTGGATCTACCCTTTTCAGCTTTATGTCTGTAATAAGAGAAGACATAGGGTGGTAATTTATGATGCTGGGGAAATTAAAATCATTGTTCAGCCTGCCAGACACCTTGCCAACTACTCTTCTTTTTTTCTTCATAAACCTCTTCACCTTCATGGAACTTATTTCCTGCCGATGATGTATGGCACAAGCAGGGTCGACTCGACACCTGGGTGCCTTTGGTGGAAGTCAGTGAATTCTCCATGCCGTGGCCTTCAAGGGTGCCATATGGGCCTGAATACACGGTCTGACTGACACTCTGGCTTGGAGTGTTTCCAGCGAAGCCCCCAACGCGTCGGAAGTCAACAACTAGCAAACTTTTAGCAACACTCAGAACTTTGTATTTTGAGGAGGCAAGATTTATAGCATGCTTCATTTTCTTTCTACTACTGATGAGGAGCATCAGAGGTGGAGAAGCTGACTCCATCTATTCATCACTGTCAGCTTGCTTGGTTTTTTATATGCTGCATTAACAGCTGAGGACCACTTAACTGCAACACTGCTCAAGTACACCTGGCACAGAGGTTGACTGAACCACATCTTCCAGGGTTAGATCATATAAATCAAAATAGATCCATGTCAAATGAAACTGGAGAGTGGGGTCACTTACGTGCTTGAGGGGTCTTTATATGTCTAGTAATGGAAAATATTTGAGGTATCTCAGAGGAGATTCAAAGTCAGCTGCCAAATTCGAATTTGGGTTCCCCTGTAGTAATTCCCACTCCATATTCAAGCGGTTCATGGTCTTGGCTGATCCCAGTGTTTGGCTTTAGCTCAGTAACACTACTCCAGCTAGGTAACTCTACGACTCACACCTCTCTGAGAAGGAAATCCAAAGAGTCTAAAGGAATCCTGAATTCAACTGAAGGTCAAATACTACCAAGGTGAAAAACTCAGCAAAGTAGAACTTGTGGTAATGAGAGAGAAAGAGAGAGAGATTGTAAGAAGCGAAAACAATCCTAGTTTTGACAACATTTCAGCTTTCAAAACTCATTAAAGCCCTTTTTGGTGAGGGCTAATAATAATCCATGCAGACGGGATATAAACATTTTTTAAATGTTTCAGCAACAGAGGGCTTTTTGTCTTCAGCTGAAAATCAATTAGTGGAGGTAAGGCCACAAGGAAAAAGCTGCATCACTCATTGCTGGCCCAAGTGGCAGGGCCTGTGATTTGTCATCTGAGCTCAGCAGCTTTAGGGTGGCTGCTCACTGCTGTCTCGCTGAAAATTAATTCTATATCTATAATTCCAACCCCCCTTTTTCCTACAACAACTCTCCCTTGCATACGTACTCTTTGCTTTCTTTAGGAGGTACAAAAGAGCTCTTCTAAAAATGAAGGCCAATCCAGAGTGGACAAACCAGGACAAACTATAAATCTTGTCATCTCTTCGTTTTTCATCCTTTTTTGGGTGCATGTTTTCTTGGTATGTGTGTCACAATTTGTGAAGCTTGTTTGTTTTATATGGTTGTAAGCCATACCAGCACAAATTTGTTATTAATGGCCTGGCAAGTTTAAATCTGTACTGGTTTGGAGGGCAGTAGAACTACAGTAAGTGTGTTATATTGAAGTATGATAAGAAGTTTATTATCTTCCCTGGGCTTGTGTTTCAGAACAAGTCTTTGAAGTTGGTCTCATTGAAGAAGTTTGGTTCAGGGTCGGACAATGGATGAAGATGTGTTTAATTGTTAACAGGTCTTGGCATAGTGAGATCTTGGCTGGTCAGATGCATTTATCGTACTTATGGGTGATCATGGCAGCTGTAATGTGGTTTGGGTATTTTGAACCATCTGTATATATAGCCATATGATCGGGACGTGTATTTCTAATTTCCAGGACCTGTTGTTGGTATGTAATTGACTGTCTAGGTTGTTTCAGCTTCCTTGTTAATGTCAATATAGAGTAGTCTGGCTTTTCAATTCCCCATGGTGGGAGCAGTCGGACTGGTGAAGTACTTACTTGCCAAGCTCCTTGTCCACAACCAGGCACTGCACAGAATGGCGGAGGCAATAAATTCCTCCGAAGACAGCACACATTCTATAGGAAAATACACACAAAAACACAGGCACTCATTTACTGAGATCCAGACAAGAGTCTAGAAAAAGGCTCTCACAGGTTACATTGGGAAGCATAACTCTTGGTGAGAGCCCATTTACTGCTAGAGATGTCTCTACCATGCACTGAGAGATGGTCGTTTCGAATTGCCCGCCATCTAATCTGTTCTGACCTACCTGTTAGGAGGTGTTGGGAGCAGTGGTTCCATGTGGGCACTCACACTCACACGATAAACAGACTCTGGATGGTCCAGACAGACCACCAGTAGAGAGGATCGTTTGATGCACTAACAGGCATGAGCAGCTCACACTGTTGCATTGTCCACCATCCACACAGGTGGCACCTTCACTATACACTCGTCTCTGCCCGGACCATTTCCAGGCACTCAGAATACCGAAATTTGTAGTCACAGCGCCCATAATGTGTCCTGCCATTGACAGCCAGCCACCTTCATGATGTTTCAAGTGGCGTCGTGAACGACAAACCTGGACTGATATGGACTGGATCGCCTTTAGCGACAAATCTAGGTTCTGTTTGGGACCCAACAACGGTCGAGTTAGAGTATGGAGGTCTCATGGTAAGTGCTTCAATCCTGCCTTTATTGCGGAGCGACAGGCTGCAAAGCCATCAACTGCCATTCAAGAAAGTAAGAACCAGCATGAATTAGAACAAAATGTTTCACTAGTGATGTCCATACCTTTAAGAATTCAGGCCATCATTAAAGCCAGAGTAGGAGCAAATGAATAATCCTGTTGATGATTTACTGACTGATTCCATTCCTCTACTTCATCAGGAAAAATTTGGCATTAATTAAAACCATTTGAATGAACGTTGAGTGAACGTTGAGTGAACGTCCCCCAAGTGCTGATTCCACAGTTTTTCCCAGGGATAGTACAGGTCATAAACAATTGTTTTTAAATACAGAGCTGTATATAATGACCTGAAAATGGGTTACGGTACATACAGTACGCATATACACGCCAAATCTCCAATTGATTTAGGTATTTATTCGCTTTATGTAACGTTGCATCAGCATTGGTGGCTATATTCATGGCAGACACAAGGTCCTACCAAGGTATATTAGGTATTTAGAGTGACCGATCAAACTACTGCAGGTTTTTGGAAACTGGAGGACCTGCAGTAAACACGCAGAAAAGGGGAGAACGTGCAAACTCCACACAGGTGGAGTCTGGAGTCAGGATCACATGCGAGCAATCATTTGGGCCATCTGAAGTCCTCCACAGAACCTCACAGAAGCAAAAGGTTGAAAGCTCTCCGATGTCATTAAACCTAAGTGACAGACGCTAAAGCTGATATCACTCTAATTAACTGCCCACTGTCATCTATGATGTCGCTGCTGTGGTGACTGCATGGCAGCTGCCATCTTTTTCCCAGTGTCTGGCACTCGCCCTGTGACATCATTTGTTGTCACAAGGCTAAACAGTGGTGAACATCCAGTAGTCTCGTACCAGCTTATGTATATAGTCTTTATACAGAGCTTTATAGTCTCTAAATGGCATTTCAGTTTCTATCAAGGTGGGAATCAGGGGATTTTTTTTAATATGTGAGCAAAACAGTGGGGGCCATTAATAGCTCGACACAGTGACAGTGCACTCGCCGATGATTTATGAGTTTGTGTATAATTTGATTATACTATTAATTCCACTGATTACGGCTGCAGCAAGTGTGGAGAAGGTCACATACCAAAATAAATCTACAACCACCACCACCCCTTTTCTTCATGTAATCCCCACACTTGCACAAAAAAATAATTTAAAAACCCAAGCACAATAAACAACTGCCTCCAACTAGTTCTTTCTATAATTAAAAGGTAACGCAAGACATATAAATTAGCTGCAGGCTCTTCAGCAACATTGCGCTCAAGCTCAAAACAAATTGAATAGGGCCATGTAAGTATGGATTTTTTTAGTCCTGACAATGTGATGTGATGGAATTATAAACAGACAGTAGCTTGGCATACCTGTAGGCTATAAGCCAGTACAAATATTAATTTGTAAAACTACCTTGATGGTTTATCTGAACAATGCTCAAAGAGAGTTTAGCATTAGACAAGCAAATTTACTCCACATTTTACATATCCCTGTATATCCACATACATTTTTTGTCCAAAATGTTTAACTGTTTAAGGTTTTGATTCTACACTATACAGTCAAAAGTTTGTAAATACCCCTTCTAATTATTGAGCTCTGCAATTTCAGCAACACTCACTTGTAAAGCATTCATAACATAAAGCATACATTTCCGGACTCTCTATAGACAAACAGTGGCAGTAGAATGGGTGGTACTGAATACCAGCGACACTCAATATGACACATTCATAGGTTTTCCTTTCCAACAGGTCAGTTCATACACTTTCTACCCTGCTGTCCTTAAACAAAGTCCATAGAGAATTGGTTTGCCAACTTTGATTGAGGACTTCACTGGCTTGCACAGAACCTTGACCTCAACACCATCACACACCTCGGAAAAGTACTGGACTGATAAACGTAAGCCAGGACTTACTGTCGAACATCAGACGCCAACCTCACAGTCTTGTTCCAAAACAGAGTGGAAAGCCATTTTATACTAACAAAGGCTGATGTAGTAACAAAGGTGGGGCAAACTCCATACTATTGTAATACCCATGTGTTGGATGTCATTTTTTGGGTGTCCACAAACTTTTGTCTGTATAATATATGTATTACTACTTGTTTTTAGGAGCATAATTGGCTCTCACGAGACTAATCAACACAGATGAACTACTGTCATTAAATTACTAAGGACAAAAGCAAGGCATGTAAAGAAATGTCCATCATTAACGTGCTGAGGTACAACCAATCACTGTCCAAATCAAACAACAGGCTAATTGGGAACCAATTGACATTATCTGTACTGGTGGTTTTGATTGCTTCAGATTACTAAAGGGTCACACTACTAGGAGTGCATCCCAGGATGAAGTGGAAAGGCAAAAAGTTTCTAGAGGCTTTACCCATCCTCTGCAGTACTGTACAGAGCATTATTAGGAAGTAGAAAGTTCATGGCAACATTGAGTGTGTTCACATACACTTAATAACCCGATCATAGTCGAATTTCTGCAGTCATCTGATTATCCAAGTGGTCATGTATATCTGATCTAGAAATCAAATTAAGTAAACAAAAAAAGAGCTGGATTTCAAGCCAGTAATCAGAGTACTCAGTGCATATATACCAGTTACCTCAAAAACATAGTTGCCAGGTCCTCTCATTCTTAGACCTTTCACTTCTTTTAGGCTTATTTACATAGATGTGGGGTGGAATTCTTGCGCAGGATCTGGCAACCCGCTAACAAACGCTTTGAAATGCAGAATATACTTGAGAAAATGAAGAATTTGATCATGTAATATCTAAAGTTTGAAGTTTATGGCACATTTTTGGAGAGATTATTTGCTGGTTGCAAAGTGACTGAGTCACGTAAACTCGGAGGTTTCCCATTATCTTAATTCTCATTAATCTGCGAAGGGGATAGGGTGTTCTTCAGTGGGACTGGGGATTTGGTCAGGATTGAATGGAAAATGAAGGCAGCCAAGTACATGCAAATTCCTAAGGAAAAACCAAAGCCCTCTGCTAGACAGCTTAAGAAGGGCAGGTGACCATAAACACAATGCCAAAGAGCGGGACTTACAGGAAGTCAACTGCTGCTCATCACAACATTTGACTAACCTTGAACAATTTTGCAACTAATAATGGGCTAATATTTACCAATCTCTTTGTGTGAAGCTGGTACACACATACACATCCAAACAGACTAAAGACAGTAATTACAGCAAACGGTAGCTCTATAACATTAAAACAGGTAGCTGACAATTTTTGCAAAATGTGTAAATAAAGCCTTTTTTTCCAGGTTGTAAGACAAAAAATGTTAATATTAAAAGTGGTGCTTTTCTACAGGCAGTCTATATAATTAAAATGAATGGAAACAGAACATCCTGAATGCATGCAAGTCACTCTAGGCACAAAACCCCAACTAACACAAACTAAAATTAAAATTAGCTGCCAAAATAAACACTGGTGCCAAATTAGTTGGCCTCCTGCTTAAGGAATTCGTTTTTGAGTTAAGGTAATATGTCAATCACTCTGAAGGCACTATGAAATATTGCCAACCATATGGGTCTCTCCTCAGTTGCCTACCTGTGCCAAACAACTTATTTTATACTCTTAAATTTGACAAGTAAATTATTCATCAGCATTCCAACTGCTATCAAGGCGCGTCAGTCAGTCAGCCACTGTCTCATCTGAAGCAAGTCCAATATGCAGCTGCTAGGCTCCTAACTGAATCCATCATGGAATTTCCACACTGCTCCCTTTTAATTTTATGACTTACTTAATTGTTCATTTTTAAAGCATTACATTCACAGTCACAATGTGAAACCTGTACAACAAATTAGTGCTCACTATTCCACACTCTCATCTCAAAAGATCACATACACTCAATGAAAAGAAAGAAATAAATAAAATAAAGCACCGATGGATATGCTGGATTGGTGCCGCCATTCGAAGTGGTGTCATGACTGAGAAACCTGGACTGCTTCACCACTGGAGGCCTCGTGGTGATGTCGATCCTGCATTTGCTGGTGTGATGATCTGGGTGACCATTGCATATGACGTGGCTAGTATCCCCCTAGTAGTTATACGATGTACACTAATAACTCAGTGATATCCTGCGACACCATGTTGCCACCCATGGCAGGGCTTCCAACTGGCATGTTTCAACAAGATAAACTTGCCCACAGCAAGGGTTTCCCAGGCCTTCACACTTCCTTGGCCTGCCAGATTTATCACCAATCAAGCATTTATGGGACCAGCTGGGACGCCATATTCAGCAACCTATGAGTGTGCAGGATCTACATGCCCAGCTGCAACATCTGTCGGCAAATGTGCTGCAGTATACCATACAGAAAATGTATGCCTACATTACCCAACTGTTTCTTATCCTGTATCCAGGGTAGAGGCGGCCTAACAGGGTAACTAGAGCATCCTTACACTTGTACAGTTTTCCCTAACAAAGTTATATTTTCACTCTAATACTGCAATATCATACAACATATAAAGTTTCATTTCATTTCTGCCATGACCCCAAAGCCTTGCAACAGTTTGTCTCGATTTCTAGGCACTCTTACATTTAAGAGTATTCCCTTGACTTATCCGGTTTTACATATTTATTTCAGCAGAATAAGCCTACTTTTGTAGTTATATTATTTTCTTAATCATATTTTCTTTGTCAACTGCACAGCTCTTGGATTAACGTTGCTTGTTGACTGAATGTGATATTTATTTGACTTATCGACTAGTTAATAATTGCTGCAGTTCTGTCCCTTTCGTAATGATTCTAAAGCATTTGTGACTCAAGGTCAGGACTCAAGCAAAGGTCAAAATGTCTCCATCTTCAGAATGTAAAAAGCATTGGCATATTTAGACATATCCTTTTCAGGCTAAGACAAAAACATGAACACCACACTACTGGTCTGAAAATCCATGGTTGATCAAAATTGTGGGAGAACACAGGCCCTTCTTTATGTGGTTCAGACTTGAAATGTTAGCATATTAGTGCACCCATTCACATTTGGACAATGGAGATTCAATCAGCCGTATAAATCAGCGATTTGACCAAAACTATCATGGAGGGAAACAGTTAAGTGGTTTACAAGTGCTTTTCTTTGCATCAGCAATAAATTCTCGTTCCATTAAGGAGACTCTAAACAAACTGAATTACCACTCACCTGCCATCATTTCTCCTCACAAAACATGCCTGTCTACCAGAGTAGGTTGCTAATAGCTGCCCAATAATTAACATACAACAAAGCAATAGGCTGCCCATGAGATGCTCTCACTGGAAATGAAGTCCTATTCTGATCAGAATAAATTAGAGGTTTGCTGTGCCCTAACATGACAAGGTAGACGGAGCAGGAGGAAAATAATGGCAATGCCAAATGAGGAAAATACAATCTGTAGGCCAATGTTGGAAAGTCAATTATTGTCTTTAAATTAAATACTTTGCCTTCTCCATCTGAGAAAGAAGAAAGACCAGAGGTTATTTAGAAATAAAAAAGAGCTGCTGCTGTCAAAAGTTGAGGGATAATGCACACAAGGACGGCAAAGCATTTCATCACTTTGTTAGCGGTGGCTGCTCACTGATCTGTGAATAACCCAAGAGAAGGAGCATTATTGAGTTCATGCCACTGTACGTCTATTCATCATTTGCGAGCAGGTATCATTGTGATGGATGACCCCACCTCCTCTCATGTGCCCTGCCAGTATAGCCAGATTGGGCTGTATTTTGTCCAAACTGGGCTGCTTTTGATTGGATTGTGTGGAAAATAAGTCCCTGGGCAAGTAGGCGAAATTTTGGTGGATTTTTTTTTAACAACATATTACTTTAACTTCTGCTTTTGAGCTTCTAAAATCTTAGACCCCATTTACAGTAAGATCAGGACTGTATAGGGATTAACACATACTAAACAAGTACAGATGCATCCATCTCTCCAACACAGGGCAGTACAAAAATGTCATTGAATTGAATGAGAAAAATGGACATTAAAAACTCCTCATTTGAATATTGAATTAACTGCAGTATGGAACAGGAGTGATTGTGTTATCATGTACCGACACTTCAGCCACTCCTATTTCTTCATGACTAGGACTGTAAAAAAGCAAAGATGGATTTGATCAGTGGTTTTGGGGCCAATCAGTCAATCGCCGATACCAATTGAGGTGATGGATGCCAATTTCAGCTCAATAAAGACATAAAACATGGGCTGCGTCCGAAACTGCGTACTTCCATACTGAACAGTACGTGAAAGCACCATGCGGAAACGGTACCACACCCTAGGTTCTGTGCATTCTGCACACTTGTGTACTGAAAGAGCATACTGCTTTAACAGTTGAGCAGAGCGTACTGGATGAAATCTAGTATGATCGCATATGTGGGTTGAAATACACAACCAGTCGTGCCTTCCATCTACAGTAACATAGCAAGCAGAAGAGCATCATTTGCGAAAAGTTCTGATGAGACCAAGGAATTTGAGAATGTTTTTCCCATTCCATTCATGTCCAGTTTAAGTGTCCACATGTAGTGTATTTTTACTGATGAGTTAACCCAGAAGTGCAATTCTAATTCTGATTCCAAAACAGTCATTACTAATGGTGATCTAAACCCAAACTACAATACAGACGCTCCAGCTTTGAAGCAATACCTAATAAAACGAACGGCTTTAAAATTTAAAGATAAATACCTAACAATGAAAGTGGATGGACAGCAGTTTCAAAACTTAGAACAAGCATTTTATCAGGGTTCTGTGAGCAATCAATCTCAAACTCAGCTCATCAACTTGGAGTAGTTGAAAAATGTTTCCCAAAACATGAACCTGATGGATTTCTTCTCCAGACACTACTGTCTGAGGTCAGGACCAAAGCAGGAATCTCTGTCGCTGTGTGACAACCACTCTGTCACCCATTATGCCTCTCAAAAATTGTATAACTACTGTAAGGTGTAGTCAAATCCACTTAACGGAGCATGCGCAACAAATCTGAAGTCAGAAAACACATGATCTCTAATGGATTGCAGTTGAGTGTTATTTTCTACATAAATATTGTACAAATTCACCTGCCTTTGGGGACATGTCCTTTCATTGCTTGTTCTGAGCCAAAGTGCTTCTCACTGTCAGGTACATGTCCTCTCAGCAGCGCATCCTGAAGCCCACTCGCATCTAAACTACCACAGCTTCACAGCTCTGCTCCCCAAAGATACAGAGTGCTAAAAGCTGCTACTCACTCTACCGCAAGGTCTTCAGTTCTCCATAGGGCTCAGTTCCTCTCAACAGTGCAACAGTAAAACAGCCAACAATAAAAAGAAAGAAATTTCTCCTTCAGACTTACCGTTTTATGCACAAAGAATATAGATACACTAACAGTAAATCATCACACCCCATTTGTCTTATAACCTGAACTCAAAACCCATTAAAATGTATAGTTCCTGCATTAATTACACATTTTGTTTTAACACATTCACATAATGAGGAAAAGGGAACGGCTCTGAAATTAATACAAAATTAATAATCAGAGTAACAGCATTCAGAAAGTGACAAGTGCCATAATGTAATACTTCACAGACCAATCTTTTGCTTTAATTAGAAACATTATTCTGTTTGAATATGTCCCTACCAGCTAGAGGTTGAATACATTAGTCAACTAGCAGTCTCATATATCCACTAGTCAGCACTCTAGGGAACTGTCGACTATGTGGGGATGGTGCCAAACTTACACAGGAATATGCCCGGGGACATACTGTTGGACACAGTCCCTCTTTTAGCCAGGCTTTCCAAAGTGTATTTGGCTGTTCCATCCAAAAGCAACTGGGAACAGCGTAACCTGCTGGAGCTCGAGACTGCATCCCGCTGATGTTGATGGGCTCGTCTTTTAATTGGAAACCAAGAGCCATGGTGAAAGTATTATGCTAGTGAAGGTGAGTAGAGTTTTTTTTATATATATACACTTCTATGTTAAGCAGTACATTACATGGTTTTTTGCCAAGTTGACTCTTCTACAGTCCAAAGATGCTTGATCATGGTCTTTTTGGACAGGTAGCAGCCAAGAAACAGGATGAAAAGACTAAGATATACTAAAGTTCCCAATGGCCAGAATGAAGATCAGTGGAAAGAGTATTACGGAGTGACAAAATTTTGGAAATTTTCAGGTCCAATCATTAAAACATTGAATACATTATACATGGTCATTATACCATTGCTAAAACAACAAATGTAATGGTGGCCTAAGACTTTTGCAAAGAACTGTATGCCAATAAAGTCAGCAGTTTTTAGTGTCAACAAGTTTTCTACTGTTATAAATGTGAACTGTCTGTGTAACCTGGTAAAACTTTGAATTTGTTGCTGTTTCTCAACGTTTAACTACATTAATAAAACAGCCTTGTTCAAGTGATATCAGAAGTTTGTTTTGCTTTAACTGACATAAAGACAACTAGTCAAGTACTTTAAAATAACAATAGAAATTAATAGCCTCTTAACCCCTACTACCAGCTTAGCACACCTAGAAATAGGAAATATTTGTCTATTCTTCCCTGCATAATTCTTCGCATTCAATCCAGTTTTGTGGTGAGTGGCAATGGACTGCTCTCTACAAGGTCATCCATAGGTTTTCAGATTTAGATCAGGGCTCTGACTTGGCCAGTCACTTTCCTGTTGTTAAGCCTGTGCACATTGGGTAGTGTGCTGTGTATGGTTTTCTCCAAACACAGCACTTGGATTTCAGTACAAAAAGTTCAGTCTTGGTCTCACATGACCATAAAATGAGAACCTGCCGTAGAGGTTGCCATGAAGACTTTTCAAAGCTGCCACTGGCCTCTTTCTAGTTACTCATCCTGCTCAATCATCCACTACGGAAGGACAACCAATATAGTCAAGAAACTGGTGATGCCATGCACTTTCTTCTTCTTAATAAAGCTCTGAACAGTACATTGAGAGATAGTGATAAAGCCTGTGATATCTTTTTTGTATCCTTTTCCTAAGTAGTGCCTTTCCACAACTTTATGCTGAAGCCCTTTTAAAAGCACCTTTCCAACCATGTAAATTACCATAACTTACCATGCACTGCTCGAGAAGCAGCTGGTTTTATTCTGAAGTGATCAATCTCACTACACCTGATGTCATTTGGGCCAATACACCAGCACATGTGCACTCTGACAAAAGGTAAGGATTCTGTCAGAGTATGATGATTTTCTATTATCAATACAAGCTCCATGATTTTAAACAAAAACCATCATTAATCCACCTGGGATACATCATATTTGGACACAGACCCTAATTTAAACATGAGTTTATTTTAGCCACATAAGATCCCTCACCTGCAAAAGCACTGTGGGATTTCACCCAGGCCGTAAAGTGGGAAAAGGAAGGGCGTGTTGCCATATCGACCCAAGCAGCGCAGAAAGTGCTGTGTGGCCTTCAAGCCCTCCTCAGTTTGAGCTTCTGGGCTCACCATGGCGATGGAGTGCAAAACAAAATGTCGCAGATTCTCTGTTAGGTTCTTAGTCTTCAGAAACTCCACAAATGGTTTCCCGGAGAAATCTGCAATCACCATAAAGCATTATGGATTGGAATTGGTTTGATAAAGTAGTGCATGAAAATGAGTGAATCCTTTAGAATTTTCTATATTTCTTCATCAATTTTACCTAAACCATCATCAGATTTTCACAAAAGTCCTAAAAGTAGATAAAGAGAACCCAAGAAATCTACTTCCCTACATCTACTTATTGAAGAAACGTTACAATATTCCATATCTGTGAGTGAATAGTATGTGAACCTCTGGCATAAGCAGTTAGTTTGAAGATAAAGTCAGAGCCAGATGTTCCCAATCAATCTTATTACAATCAGGTGTGAGTGGACAGTCTGTTGTATCTTAAGAACAGGAATCTATCAACGTTTGATCTTCATAATACGTTTGTGGAAGTGCATCATGGCATGAACAAAAGAAATGTTGCTCTTTGGGCATATATTACAAAACCATTCCTAAAGATTGTGACTCCAATAATACACAGTAAGACAGATTGTTTACCAGTGGAGGAAATTCAAGACCACTGCTACCCTCCCTATGAGGAACCCAGGGTAACTTCTTAGCAAATGAAGGCCCTTATATTGGCTTATATTAAAGTTCATGAGTCCACCATAAGGAGAACACTGAACAACAATGGTGTGCATGGCAGGGTTGCAAGGAGAAAGCCACTGCTCTTCAAAAAGAACACTGTTGCACGTCACGTGTGATTATTTTGTGTGTAATATTGTGATTGTGCTTTACATGGGAAATGTTCTGTCTGGAGAATGGAGAACAGTGCATTCCTACACAAGACTCTCATTCCACCTGTGAACATGCTTTTGCTTGCTTTGCTGTATCTGGACCAAGTTGACTTGCCATCACTGACAGAACAATGAATTCTGAGTTCTACCAGCAAACCCTCAAGGAATGTCAGGATATTGTGGAAGCAGTTCACGTGACGGAACCCATCACCACCCCCATTGTTGAAGCCATTCTGTACCGAGGAATAGGATGAAAATCCTTTAAGCTAATGTACAGAACTCCACAGTTACAGAAAATGTTTTGTTTCACTTATTGCTGCACAAACGGGTCACACCAGATCCTGAAAACAAAGGTTCACATAATTTTGCCACTTACAGATATATAACATTGTCTCATTTTCTTCAGTAAACAAATGACCAAGTGTAACACATTTCTCTCGTTTGTTTAAAAGGTTCTCATGATCTACTTTTAGAACTTGTGTGAAATGTATACAAAAAAGGTCATATTTCTGCGAGTCCTCAAACTTTCAAGCACCACTGTATCTTCCAGCACTCATCAATCATAATACTGCAGCAAACACTGACAGACCATTGTGATACTGACAAGGGCTTCCTGTTTCAGTACTAAGCCCATAAATAAGTCCATAAATGGTTTGTTGAGGTTTGTGTGAAGGAACTTCACTGGTTTGCTTATGCAGAGCTTTGTTTATGTACAAACTATATTTTTACAAACTATTTCTTCATATGCAAATCCACTACATGTTGGTGTGAGAGATAAAGAAATGAGAGTGAAAGCGAGAAATAAAGAGTCATACCATGGAATTCCTCTGGGTGCTGCTCAAAGTCCAGACAGAAAGTAAGGAACTTCATCAGCATGCGTTTCTCTACCACTGTGAGCTGCTTACTGCCAAAAACATCTGCACGTGAGCACGGCACCTGAACGGCAAAGAGAAGGAGACAGATGGGAATGGGATGGGACAAAGCATAGGAAAAAGGAATAAAAATCAAAACATGGCACTGATTCTGTTAACTAACCTATAATAGACAATACTTCATTGGCTAACAGTGTTATATATGGTATATGTAGAACATAAGGAACAGCAACCAGGGCACGACTTTGTACAGAACCTAGGACTATGGGTAACTCGCAGGGTCAAGCAGCAAAATGTGATAATGAATGCCATTAACGCGTTATTAACACATTCATTTTAACAACCTTACGCTTACATTTATCGAAGGCACTTAAAAAGAACTGTCTTGTCTAATTATGCTTACAGTCAAGCTGTACAAACTATTCTAACAAATCTATACCACTCTCCATGACTTTACTTTACAACACAATCTCCAGGATCGTTCACACCCCTATGTTCAAGGTACAGTATTTCAAATCACAAATAGGGGTGTAACGATACACTCTGCTCATGATTTGATTCGATTCACAATACTGAGTTCAGGATTTGATTTTTTTACGAGTTTTATATTTCTGAAGTGTAAACAATGTGAAACAATACATATTTTCTTGAATGTTTTTAAATAAACAAACAAAAAAAACCCTCCAGACCCCATTTTCTTCCTGGCGTAGTGTGTTACTGATGGTAGCCCTTGTTACTTTGGTCCAGCTCTCTGCAGGTCATTCATCAGGTTCCTCCATGTAGTTCTGGGATTTGTGCTCACCGTTCTCATGATTCATTTTGACCCCACAGGATGAGAATCTGCGTGGGGGCCCCAGATGGAGGGAGATTATCAATGGTCTTCTATGTCTTCCATTTTCTTACAATGCTCCCACAGGTGATTATTCACACCAACCTGCTTGCCTATTGTAGATTCACTCTTCCCAGCCTGCTGCAGGTCTACCATTTTCGTCCTGGTGTCCTTCAACAGCTCTTTGGTCTTGGCTATGGTTGAGTTTGGAGTCTGACTGTTTGAGGCTGTGGACAGGTGTCTTTTATACAGATAACGAGGTCAAACAGGAGCCATTAATACAGGTAACGAGTGGAGGACAGAAGAGCTTCTTAAAGAAGAAGTTACAGTTCTGTGAGAGCCAGAAATCTTGCTTGGTTGTTATTGACCAAATATTTATTTTCCACCATGACTTACAATTAAATCCTTTAAAACTCCTACAATGTGATTTCCTGGATTTTTTTTCCTCTTTTTGTCTCTCATAGTTGAAGTGTACCTATGATGAAAATTACAGACCTCTCTCATCTTTCTAAGTAGGAGAACTTGCACAATCAGTGGCTGACTAAATACTTTTTTGCCCCACTGTATATGCCATTGTAACTGCTTCACCAAATTGTACAACCCTCATAAATATAATATAATAATTATAGTTCCCTCATAAATTGAAAACCAAAGTAAACAAACAAGCTCACAGGGCTTTTAAACATCCTCAATCTCAAATTCATCTGTACTTTAACAAGCTTCCAGTTGCAGATGGGAACACACTGTATGTGTATGTCGGAATGGCCCCCTGGTGTTCTAAAATGTAACTGCATTTGATGCCATAATAAACAGAATGCATGTGACAATGTCCAATGATGTGCATTGCTGATGCACTGTTGCACCCCTAATCACAAGCTATTTGGAAAAGAACATAAAACCAAATTTTGTATTTAAAAAAAAGCTTCTGTTATAACTACACCCACCGTAATCACTTACTGTGTTGTCTAATCCTTTATAAAATCCACATACGAACGGTCTTGTATTTTTATTTATAGGTGTGTGTTTCAGGTGTAGTTTACCCATATATCACCAAACTGCATCCTGGTTGGCAACTGTACACTTAAAAAAACACCAAGACATCACACTATAATGCCTATTAACGCAGATCTTTCGTTCTGGTTCACAGCTGAAGATGGGTCAGTGTTGACACGACTTTCACATAAAGTGAAAATATAAAATTCAGCATACCTGCTCCACTTTGCCATTCCGACAGGTCAGGATTCCACTGACATTCTTGAACTCTGCATAACGGCTGACGTTCGACTTGATCAGTAGGTCCACCAGTAAGCCACGGGAATAGAGCAGCTGTAAAACCAAAACATCATCTGTTCAAACGTGTGGTTCACTCACACTGGTCCTATTCATATTACATAAACAGAAATACATGAATTCGGTTATAGGATGGCACGTTGGAACCCAGTGGCTAGTACCATCATTTCACAGTTCCAGAGATTCCCAGTTTGACTCCACCTGTGTGGTGTATGTATGCCCTCCCCATGTCTGCGTGGGTTTTCTCCGGGTACTCCAATTTCCACAGACGTTACTCGAATCCAAAGACGTGTTAGGTAAATTAGTGTGTCTAAAGTGTCCAACTGCGTGTGTGTGTGCATGCCCAGTCTAGGGTTGCTTCCTGCCTTGCACCATGCTGCCTGTTAGGCCCCTGATCCCCCCAATCCTGAACTGGATTAAGCATGTATGAAATGAATGAATGAACATTTTTTTTGAATAATCTGAGAACATGGAGATAGCTAGAAAGTATATATTAAAATAGAAGAAATTAGTCAGGATGCCATAAACACCTTTGAACCCTCTTTCAAATGCAATGCCTACATTAAAGCTCTGAGTATCAACACTGATGCTATGTCCACATCTTTTGTTTCTTTTTAAGTAGTGGTTTATAGGAGTTAACACTGCTAACTTCACCATGCATCCTGCATGTGATGCAATTCAGATTCTGCAATAGGAATAGAATCCAACTATTTTAAGGTTGACTCCTAGTTGCTAGGGCCTTGAATCATGGAATCAGCTCTTCTTGAGACTGACTCGTACACATTAGATTCTATGTGCATGTGAATCAAAGCATAAATGATGACTTGGTGGTGCTTGAAAGTTTGTGAACCCTTTCGAATTTTCTATATTTCTGCATAAATATGACCTAAAACATCATCAGAGTTAGTGACTGGCAAAAGTATGTGAACCTTTGCTTTCAGTATCTGGTGTGACCCCCCTGTGCAGCAATAACTGCAGCTAAATGTTTCCTTAGCTGTTGATCAGTTCCTGCAACACCGGCTTGGAGGAATTTTTAGCCCATTCCTCCGTACAGAACAGCTTCAGCCTCTGGGATGTTGGTGGGTTTTCCTCACATTAACTGCATACTTCACAGAAACTTTTATTCTTCTTTAACCATTCTTTGGTAGAACGACTTGTGTGCTTAGGGGTCGGTTGCCTTGCTGTATGACCCACCTTCTCTTGAGATTCAGTTCATGGACAGATGTCCATTGACATTTTCCTTTAGAATTCTATGATATAATTCAGAATTCATTGTTCCATCAATGATGGCAAGCCGTCCTGCCCAATGCAGCAAAAACAGGCCCAAACCATGACACTACCACCACCATGTTTCACAGATGGGATAAGGTTCTTATGCTTGAATGCAGTGCTTTCCTTTCTCCAAACTTAATGCTTTTCTTTTAAACCAAAAAATTCGTATTTTGGGTTCATCCGTCCACCAAAACATTCTTCCAATAGCCTTCTGGCTCGTCTACATGATCTTTAGAAAATTGCAGATGAAAGCCAGCAATGTTTCTTTTTGGAGAGCAGTGGGTCTTTGCTCCTTGCAACCCTGCCATGCACACCAATTGTTGTTCAGTGGTTCTTCTGATGGTGGAACTCATGAACATTAGCCAATGTGAGAGAGGCCCTTCAGTTGCTTAGAAGTTACCCTGTGGTCCTTTGTGACCCTCGCCAACTATTACACACCTTTGCTCTTGGAGTGATCTTTGATGATCGACCCACTCCTGGGGAGGGTAAACAATGGTCTTTCCTCCATTTGTACACCAATCTGTCTGACTGTGGATTGGTGGAGAAGAAAACACTTTAAGAGAGTGGTTTGTAACCTTTTCAAGCATGATGAGCATCAACAACGCTCTTTTTCTGAGGTCCTCATAAAATCTCCTTTGTTCATGCCGTAATCCAAAAAAAAAAAAAAAAAAAAAAGAAAAAAAAAAAAAAAAAAAAAAAAAAAAAAAAAAAAAAAAAAAAAAAAGAAAAAAAAAAAAAAAAAAAAAAAAAAAAAAAAAAAACAAAAAAAAAAAAAAAAAAAAAAAAAAAAAAAAAAAAAAAAATGAAGTTCACTACTTTGCCACTCACTAATATGTAATACTGGATCATTTTCCTCAATAAATAAAGGGAACCAAGTATATATTTTTTGTCTCATTTGTTTAACTAGGTTCTCTTTATCTACTTTTTGGACTTCTTGTGTGAAAATCTGATGATGTTGTTTTAGGTCATAATTTTATGCAGAAATATGTATAGAAAATTCTAAAGGGTTAACAAACTTTCAAGCACCACTTGTTATATATATAGAATACAAATATATAGTTACACATGAACAATGTAGGGTTTACAATGCTACTTATCTACCAGTTCATAAGACGTTCTAAGTACATATGAGGGGACATCTTTCCGGTTTATGTCAACTGAAGGTGAATTCTGCAACCAAAAAATGTTAATTAGAAATAAATCAATGTGAAATAATTCACCATAACTACAGAAAAAGAGAGGAGCAATTAAACATAAGGAAGCAAACAATTACCATGGGGACTCTGGTTATAATTATTACAGTACTACATGGCAACTGGAGTTTCAGTACAGTACTGGAAGCTGTAGGAAGCGTTTTTAGCGGCTGTTATTTCTACCAAAGGAGGAGGATCTATTAAATATTGATGTCATTTTTTCTGTTGGGGTGTCCAAAATTTTATGCACCTGCCTAATTTTGTTTGAATAATTCTGCACACTTTCTGTAACATCCTATAACTTCATTTCACTTCTCAAATATCACTGTGTTCATGCTTTGCTATTTATGATTTAACTCAAGTTGCTGATCTGAGTGTGTGTGTTGTGTGTGTATGTATATAATATATATATATATATATATTTATATATATATATATATATATATATATATATATATATAAAAAATCTAAAGGGCTAGAGCAATGCATCAGAACACAACCTTACAAAGCAAATTTAAGCTGAACTGAACTAAACTGTATACATACTTGATTTCATTTATACTCACTTTAGAAATGAGATCAATGTTGAATCTACGCCCTTCTTTGACCAGCTTAGCATAAGTTATCTTCTTTTTTACTGGTGGACTGGTCACTGGCGGTTGCTCATTGTCTCCATCCTCTGACTGGCAAACTTCTTGGGTCTCAGATGTTTGCTCATTTACCAAATGCGGAGGCTTCTCATCATCTTGTGTGTCATTATCAGAAGAGACGACGTCCTGGTCATCTGCATCGTTGCTTTGTACCCCTTCAGATGCTGTAGGCAAGCTGCTTTCCTCAGGAATTTTTGGTTCCTCTTCTTCCTCAGGTTCCTCACTACAATGTCACCATGAAGTGTTCAGTACATATTGAAATATTTATTATGATTAATTTATTACAAACAATTTAATCTTAATTAACTACACTATCCAGAAGAGATACACAGTAAAATCATCACATCTGGAAAAGCAATGTTTTTAAATTACACTACAGCTTTGCTTGAAACTTTGTAAACCCTTTAAAATGTGCTATATTTCTGTACGAATATGACCTAAAACCTCATATTGTTTTCACACAAGTCTTAAAAGAAGACAGATATAATACAATTAAAGAAATGAGACAAGCATATTACAGTTGGTCATTTTATCACAGTAAATGAGCAAATGTTACATACCTGTTTACCTGATTGGTAAAAGATTGGTCTGTAGGATTAGCAGTTATTTTGTAGGTGAAATTAATCAGAGGTTTTCAATCAATGGAATGACAATCAAGTGTGAATGGGCAAACTATTGTATTTAAAGAACTGGGATCTATCAAAGTCTAATCTTTACAACATCTTTCTGAATGTACATCATGGCACAATGGAACTTTCCGAGGGACTCCGAAAGGGAGTTGGTGATGCTTATCAGTCTGACAAACGTCACAAAACCATCCCTAAAGAGTCTGGACCAAACCACAGTCAGACAGATTGTGTGCAACCTGAGGAAATTCAAGACCACTGTTGCTCGGTCAGCCAACAAAGATCACTCCAAGAGCAAGGCGTGCAATAGTTGGTGAGGTCACAAAGGACCCCAGGGTAACTTCTAAGCAACTGAAGGCCTCTCTCACATTGGCTAATGTTAATGTTCATGAGTCCACCATCAGAAGAACACTGAACAACAATGGTGTGCATGGCAGGGCTGAAAGGAGAAAGCCACTGTTCTCCAAAAAGAACACTGTTGCTCATCACATGGCATATGGACACCCCAACGGTCTACTGGAAAAACGTTTTGTGGATGGATGAGACCAAAATAGTACGTTTTGGTTTAATTGAGAAGCCTTATGTCTAGATAAAGAAATAGACTGCATTACAACATAAGAACTGTGAAACATGGAGGTGATAGTATATGGGTCTGGGCCTGTTTTGCTGCATTGGGGCCAGGATGGGTTGCCATCATTGCTGGAACTATCAAATTGACACTAAATATCAAGAGAATCTTGGTCATGCAGCAAGACAGCACCTTAAGCACACACGTTCTACCAAAACATGGTTAAAAAAGACTAAGATTAATGTTTTGAACGGCCAAGTCAAAGTCATGATCTTAACCCATTAAGATCATTAAATGTTGTGGAAGCAACTTGTGTGAGGAAATCCACCAACATCCCAGAGTTGAAGTTTCAGGAATGCTCCAAAATTACAAGTGGACGTGAGGAATGACCAGCGGTTACCGGAAACATTTAGTTGCAGTTATTGCAGCACAAGAGGCCCACACCAGAAAGCAAAGGCTCATATACTTTTGTCACTCACAGATGTTATATCTGATCGCTTTCTACATCTGATAAATGAGCAAGTATAATACTTGGGTCTCTTAGTACTACTAAAAAATATATATAATAATAATTTAGGTCTATCTACTTTCAGACTTGATCTGCTGATCTTTTTGGTCATATTTGATGCAGAAATTCTTAGGGGTTCACAAATTTTCAAGCACTACTGTATACATCAATAATACTGCTGATGCTGGATTGGAAGAGAAAATGAGACACCTGGCGTAAGAGAAAACTTCCAGGTTGGAGATGGAGCAGTCGACAGAGCTGAGAGGTACAGCTTCCTCTCCTTCCTCGAGTTGATCACTCCAGTCCTGCTCAGACGTGGTGCTCGGCATTTCCTGCTCAGTCTGTAACAAACAAACCAAGACATAATGAGCAGTTTCTCTCATGCCACACTGACCTGAGACATAAAATAACATAAAGACCATATCTGGGCAGAAAACAGGGGTAAAGACCTTGTAGTCCTCGATCCATGACAGCAGACCATTGAATGTGAAACTTGACCAGTTTCCAGCATAGTAGTTCCTCCTACAAAACAAACTTTGTTTAGATTTTACGGCTCCTCAGTGACATTCGTGAACATGCTACAGAGTTCCATAATGATGAGATCCCATCAATAACAAAAATCGAAACAAATTAACTGGCGTTTATATTCTGAATATCCACTCTCCAAATTCAAGACTCTTCAAAATCTGAAGTCATTACTAGGGGTGGGTATTTGAGAGGACTTCACGATATGATACACATCACAGTACATGGGTCATGATACAATTATATCATGATACATTGCAATATGATGCATATTACGATATATTGCATTATTCCACATAGTTCACTGAAAATATAAAAACAGCTGAAATACAAATTACAGTCTACAATCCCAGTCAACTTAATACATCACGTAACACTGATAATTCAGAGAACAAATTGAGTTAAAACAATACACTGCGTCATCTAAAGGAGTGAAGATTGTAGTTTACACGCCATTTAAAATGTGCTTTTCTTCCTTCAAACGGATTGTAAAAATGACAAATCATTCATGTTTGCATGGGACTTTAAATATACCTATTTATCAGGATTACACTTGTATTTCACACAAAACACACACACACAACAACAATTTTATTTCTTTACAATTTGGCTGTAAAGTTCCATCATACCTGTCCAAGTGCAGAACCCTCTGTCCCACTCGAGAACAAGCAGCAGCAATGACAGACTCTGTAAGGCCTGGAAATAAATGACGACAGTGTGCATTGTCACCAAAAGTCATTAAACCCTCCAGCTCACTCTCCTCACTGACCTCCTTCTGAATGAAACGCTTCATTCAATTTGCTAATCGCCTCGCCTTTCACAGTCATGTTGATGGTAGGCCAATGCTTTCAGAATTATACTTCACAATCATAAAAAGTATTACTGCCCACTTGAGCTCCATTCAATGTGACTGCTATAGAAATGGCCAGGGGACAATGGTAAGGCAATGTATTAGAGGCATAAAGCATACGCGATGGCATAATGATGAAGTGAGTAATATAAAACGAAACTGTCACATATACCAATGCAACTGCCTCTGACTGACTCATCTATTAACCCAGTGGTTCTCAATACCAAGCCTGATGGTTCAATTTACTAAGGTGTAAATGATTATTGAATGGTGATGGGGTGGGTGCAGACTGAAATTTACTACGTATTACAATACTGAGCACTATAAACACATCATCCATGTTTCATAATATACAAGGGACACTATATATATGATATTGTATATATGATTATGATCAAATGATGCACAACAATTTCAGTCACCAAACTTCTAAATGAGGAAAAATGCTGAAATTAATCAGATGCCTAATAAAATAAGCAGCAAAAAATCAAGCAAAGAATAAAACACTCCAGTTCCAGTTCCATCACCATCCTAACCTTAACAGACCACATTCTGTAATTTTCATCACAGGTACACTTCAACTATGAGAGACAAAATGAGGAAAATCCAGGAAATCACATTGTAGGATTTTTAAAGAATTGAATTGAAAATTATGGTGAAAAATAAGTATTTGGTCAATAACAGAAGTTCAACTCAATACTTTGTAACATAACCTTTGTTGGCAATGACAGAGGTCAAACGTTTCCTGTAAGTCTTCACCAGGTTGGCACACACTGTAGCTGGTATTTTGGCCCATTCCTCCATGCAGATCTCCTCTAGAGCAGTGATGTTTTGGGGCAACAGGGACTTCACAAATTTTCTATGGGGCTGAGGTCTGGAGACCGGCTAGGCCACTCCAGGATCTTGAAATGCTTTATACGGAGCCTTTTTGGTCTTGGCCATGGTTGAGTTTGGAGTCTGACTGTTTGAGGGTGTGGACAGGTGTCTTTTATATGGATAACGAGGTCAAACAGGTTCCATTAATATGAGTGGAGGACAGAAGAGCTTCTTAAAGAAGAAGTTACAGGTCTGTGAGAGCCAGAAATCTTGCTTGTTTGTGGGTGACCAAATACTTATTTTCCACCATGATTCAGAAATAAATTCCTTAAAAATCCTACAATGTGACTTCCTGGATTTTTTTTCCTCATTTTGTCTCTCATAGTTGAAGTGTACCTATGATGTAAATTACAGACCTCTCTCATCTTTCTAAGTCGGAGAACTTGCACAATCAGTGGCTGACTAAATACTTTTTTGCCCCACTGTATCAATATTCCCAGGAAGACATAGGTCACTTTGTATGTTTAAGGACTTCAGGCTCCTGCAGCTGGTATTGCATAAGACAGAGAAGACGTGGTACAGTGCAGTGAATGTCTTGTACAATGCATGGAAAATGCGTCGGCAAAGCAGATGTTAATGATTGTCAAAAAGTAGTGGTTACATTTGTGCATGGCCATGGTGGGTTAAGGAAGTAGCTGAAATTAAAGGTACAGTGGTGATTGAAAGTTTGTGAACCCTTTAGAAGTTTCTATATTTCTGAATAAATATGACCTAAAACATCATCAGATTTTCACACAAGTCCTAAAAGTAGATAAAGGAATCAGTTAAACAAATGAGACCAAAAGATTATACTTGGTCATTTATTTGTTGAGGACAAATGATCCAATATAACATATTAGTGAGAGGCAAAAGTATGTGAACCTCTAGGATTAGCAGTTAATTGGAAGGTGAATTAAGTAGGTTGTTTTCAATCAATGGGATGGGAACACTCAGGTGTGAGTGGGCACCCCTGTTTTATTAAAGCAACAGGGATCTATCAAAGTTGCTCTTCAAAAAACACGTGGGTGGAAGGTACATGGTACGGAACAAAGGAGATTTCTGATAGCTCAGGACAAAGGAGTTGTTGAAGCTCATCAGACTGGAAAAAGGGTCACAAAAACCAATCTCTAAAGAGTTGGACTCCACCAAACCCACAGTCAGACAGACTGTGTACAAATGGAGGACATTACAAAGACCTGTTCCCTCCCCAGGAGTGGTAGACCAACAAAGATCACTCCAAGGAGCAAGGGTGTACTAATGGCAAGGTCACAAAAGGGGAACCCCAGGGTAACTTCTAAGCAACTGAAGGCCTCATTGATGGAACAATGAATTCTGAATGATATCAGAGAATTCTAAAGGAAAATGTCAGGACATCTGTCCATGAACTGAATCTCAAGAGAAGGTGGGTCATAAAGTTCATGTTTTGGAATGGCCAAGTCAAAGTCCTGACCTTAATCCAATGGAAATGTTGTGAAAGGACCTGAAGCGAGCAGCTAATGTGAGGAAACCCACCAACATCCCACAGCTGAAGCTGTTCTGTACGGAGGAATGGGATAAAATTCCTCCAAGCCGGTGTGCAGGACTGATCAACAGCTACAGGAAACGTTTAGCTGCAGTTTTTGCTGAACAGGGGGGTTTCACACCAGATACTGAAAGCAAAGGTTCACATACTTTTGCCACTCACTAATATGTAATATTGGATTATTTTCCTCAACAAATAAATGACCAAGTATGATATTTTTGTCTCATTTGTTTAACTGGGTTCTCTTTATCTACTTTTTGGACTTGTGTGAAAATCTGATGATGTTTTAGGTCATATTTATGTAGAAATATAGAAAATTCTAAAGGGTTCACAGACTTTCAAGCACCACTGTATATCAAGATGTACAATCATACCGTACTCCCAGCACTGGCAAAATCAAAGCCTACAGAAATTTCTCATTAGAACTGTAGCCAAAAGAGGAAACTGACGGACAGGAACCGTCGGGATATTTCAGGGCTTGTGAATAAAAACTGCTTTGCTTCCAGGTGAGAACTGCTTCTACAAGTCAACACAGGTCCTTCACAACCAATTTCAGAATGAATCTTCCACAGGGAACTGCATACCATGAACATACAGAGCAGAGTGACACACAAGAGGCCTTTGCTCACTTCTGCTCACCAAGTTGCCCGGTTACAGTTGGAGAAAAGAACCTCAGGAAGCCTTCCGTGAGCAAGTTATGGGTTCTCTGGTTGAGGCTACAGTAAATCCCTGTATTTCACAATGACAATTCTCATGTTCACAAGGTTGTAAATGTGACTGATCGGAGATCAACCTTCAAGAGCAGTCACACATCTGAACTGGCCAGCAAAATGCCCAGATGTGAATTTTCTTGAAAATCTGTGGGACCACCTGCTACAAGGACTAAGATGAAAGGGAAGGCATCCACAAAATCTGCGCAATTCTTTCATGAAAGAGTGGCTAAACATTGATGTTGCCTATATCCAGAAATATGTCCAGTCCATGCCAAATCAAATTGTAGCCATTAACTGTACAGGTGACTCATTTTTCGTCTGGTGAGCTTATATTCCAATACAGTCAACCCCAGGACTTTCATTCGTTTTCTTATCTGCTTAATCCTGATCAGGGTTGTGGGAAAGCTGGCGCCTTGCCAACGAGACAGGACGCAAGGCAAGAACAAAACTAGACAGGGGGTCAATGTATCGTAGGGAACACGCACTCTCACACTCGTACACACACTAAGGGCACTACAGAAACAGCTTAACACACATGTTTTTGGAATGTAGGAGGAAACTGAAATACCCAGAGTAAACCAACAAGGACACTGGGAAGGCATGCAAACTCCACACAGATGTCCAAGGTTGGGATTGAATCAGAGAAGGTGGAGCTGTGAGACGACGGCGCCAACTACTGCGTGATTGTGCCACCCTGATAAACAACAACCACCTCAAATTAACCACTGAACAAAAAAGTATAGGGTGTGAATGGGTATAAAGCCATTCAGACCATGATGTACTTCAGTTAAGTTTCCCTACAGAGAGTTAGTGGTTCAGATAGTAGGTTAGGGAATCAAAATACCCTATGAATTGTAGCAAGAACTCAGATACTGGCCGTCTGGCTAGCAGTGTTCGATTGTACTTTCGTTAGGTACATTTTTAAATTCGTAAATAAGTATGGATATACATGATGAGCTTTACATTTAGACCAATCTTTAGAGCTCAGTCACTGATTCCTATGCTTCGTGCTTCATTTCAGTATAATTTCCAGACATAGCCAGTGTAATGACTTTAGATCGGCACATTTTATTTGTTTTATATTACAATAAAATGCGCAATCTGGCTCCACACGCAAGCAAGTCTGCTTTACATTTTGTAAAGGTAGCAAAACGGTACCCTGACTGTGTGAGGTGAGGACCGGAGAGCAGCACTGAGCAGCGCTAGACTTGAAAACAACTCCATTAAACCCCTGGAGCGTGCCCATCCCTCCATCTTTCTTCTTCCTCATCTGGCCTTGCACTGCCCCGTTTCACGCACACAATGGAAAAGTGATTTATTCCGAGCAGGGCTTGTGGCCTGCCGTATCTTCCTCAGCTCTGACCATTTAACTGATGGAGGATCCTCCACCGGCAGGTTATAGCCTGCCAGACACCTACCATTTCACAAAAAGGATGAGAAGAAAAACAGTGTTTTCACGTGGTTTTTCGCTTCTGACTCTTCTTTATATGTTTTACAGCTGCAAAACCAGTGAGTAAAAAGACCCATAAGATTTAACTATTTAAACCTTACATAAAAAAAGTTGAACTGTTATGGACAAGTGCAGTATGAAGAAGAGCATGTAAAGATAGCATGTACTGCCATTTAATTCCATAACTGTCCTCAAAGCTTTTACTAGGGATGTGCTGATCCTGTTATGCTGGACTGATATGGATTTTATACATTTTCAGATCTGATCCAACCAAGGATCATCAACACGTCTGTAGGACATGGGCTTGTAAGTGTAACCCCACACAGTAGGTATTCTGCATAACCTGAAGAGTGGACAATACCAACAGCAAGATAACCATACAGTTGGTTAGAATAGCAAAAAATGTTACTTATGTAAATTTACTAATCCAAACACTGACACCAAATCTTACTAAAGAAGCGTGTGGAGATTAGGGGTGGCCGATATGGTAAAAATGTTATATCACAATATTTAATGACATTTTCACAACACAATAGGTGATCGCAGACAAAATGGACCAGTAGCGACAGATTTTGTTAAAGACTACTATTCAAATATTACCCCATATTTCGTAAAGGGATTTATATTCAACACGTGCTGCACTTCACCCAATTAAACAGAAATAATTCCACTCTTTATAATGAAACATGCAGTTTTTTCAGTGTTTTTTAAGCACTGACAATATCCTCGATATGCTCAGAAAAGCATATCGTCTATCATGATAACAAAATGTATCACGATACGATAAAATATCGTCATATTGCCCACCCCTAGTGGAGTTTATTATGGGTTTATTCATTATTTAACACCTCACTAGCATCAATGGCTACTCATAACAGCACCAAGGTTTTATCGATACTAGTCAAACCCAGTCACACTGGGGGCAACGTGGAGAGACCAACTATTTGGAGAAAACCCACACAGGCATGGAGAGGACAAGGTATCACTAGGTAGAAGACCTGCCTAATGAGAAGGTATGTGATTTCAAATTTCAGCAAATTTCATTTACTTCACAAAACGTAGCATTTGAATTCAACTGAAAAATAGCAAACAAAATATTACACAACTCTTATACCTCTAATAATGTTCTCATATTTATGTTCTTGCTCTGAATGGATAATGCAAACTAGTTTCCTTTCCACTCATGTGTCCTTTTAAACAGGTAGCATCTGAACAACTTTCCAAGTGGAGAAGTAATAAGCTGGGCTGCCTCTTTTTGTCGAGCCAATACTAAAGACGTTTTTAAAAATTGTAAATAACCTCTTGCAGCCATCTTTTAATGTCATTTCCCCTATCTGCTATCGATTTCCCCCCATCATGTTTGCTAAAGACAAACATTACCTGCCATAAAGCACTAGTGCCACACAGACATGCTTGGCGATAAATAATAGATCATGGCCAGCAAGACTTTGATGACCGAGCAAAGCCCCGAAATGCTTTCAGCGGGAATTGTATGAAATCATAAATCATTCTTCATTTGCAGTGAACATTCCAAAATGGATTCCATCCCTGCACCTTGAAAGTCATTTTGGGTGTTATTTATAGTCAAGCCTGAAAGACAGACAGAGAGAAAGGGGACACGGAGAAGTGCGGAAAGCCAGTTCCTTCACTCCTCCTCTCTGTCATCCATTCGCTCTATCCATCTCCAGCTTGCAGATTCAGCAGTTTCCGCCCTTCTTTTACTCAGCTTTGTGGGTGCCCAAAAAGAGATGAACAGCATCCATGAAAAAACAAAGTGGTTTAAATTCAGCATTACTTCATTTCTCGGACCAAATCTAACCAAAACCTCATAAAACTAGGGTTACTACGCAACCATATAAGGGAATCAAGAGGGCATGGACCTGTTATGTTCTTCCTCAATGGATGCTTTCAAAGCTATGGCAAGCTTTAACATCACTAATGTAATTTTTGTTGTGGTTTTTGTTTGTTTATTTGGTTTATTTAACGTCGATTTCAGAATCAACGGCTAATAGCGACAAACACAACGTTACATCCACATACACAAGATTACCTCGGAACTAGTCATAAATATGTACACTCAAATTGGGCCACACAGAATGGACCCAGGCCGCTCCACCTGGGATCAGACCCAGGACCTTCTTGCTGTGAGGCGACAGTGCCCTGTTCTGTTATGTTGTTCAAGGTTTGTATGATTTGAGGTTATATATAACCCCAAATCAGAAAAGGTTGGGACAGTATGGAAAAGGCAAAAAAAAAAGGGGGAAAAAAAAACAATGTACCTAACATTTACTTTGACTTTTATTTCATTGTAGACAGAAAGAACCTACTTTTATGATGCAGCATTAATGCAGAAAAGTACTTTAGAGCAACATATGCTGCCTTCAAGACGACATCTTTTCCAGGGACAGCCATGCATTTTTCAACAAGACAATGCAAAACCACATGCTGCACACATTACAAAGGCATGGATACCGATGGAGGGTACAGTTACTGGACTGGCAAGACTGCAGTCATGACCTGTCCCCAACAGAGAATGTGTGGAGAATACTAAAACAAAATATGCTATTATGACCACCCCGTACTGTTGCACAAAAGATCTGCCTGCAGGAAGAATGGGACAAAATAACACCTGAAACACTAAATCACTGCTGTCCTGCCGTCAAAATGTCATTTAAGTGTTGTGAGAAGGAATGGTAACATAAAGTGGTAAACGCTTTACCATCTAAAGTTTTTTCAGAATGTGTTGCAGGCCTGAAATTCAGGAATAGATGTTTAGTCACAAATGAAATAAAGTTGCCCAGACAAAGCACGAAATATCTTGGACAAGTCAAAGTAAATGCAAGAAACACTGCAGGTTTTTGGGGCAGTTTTCAGACTTTCCTACAATACTCTGCTTGGAAACTCTGGGTCCAGGCATTCATCTGGTCATCAATTTGAAACATGCCATCTTCATAAACACTGCTGCCATATTTGTAAGACCTGCAGTGCCAGAGTTTATGGATTACCATGGCTTATCTGCATGACAAGCTGTTATGTGAACAGTGTTTTTGGTAGGTGATAGACCAGGTTAAGCTTTTTTTCTATGATGGAAAATCAACAACAGAATCAAAACTGGTGTCTGACTTTGCAGACTGTTCAGTCATTGCAACCGATGAAAGTCAGGGTCTGCTGGAAATGTTGCACTTCAGAACATTTCAGAGCTTGTAGTTGCAAAGCAGCTTCCACTTGTATCACTACAGCATGTGCCCGTGATGGTGACAACTGGTGTTTTGACACACTGAACTAGAAAGAGTTCTTCCAAAGAGAGAGAATGTACTGACAGATGCTTCCAGGTGAGGCATGGGACGTGTGGGAGGGGCACCCATGCAAGCTCCAAGTAGAGTCTCTCAGTTGCTAGTGATGAGTCTTTAAAGGGCTCTGATGTTTAGTGATAGATTAATCCAGCGCATTGCATACATGTAACGTATTCAGATCCAGCCTATAGCAAAGATGCAAGAACTCGATGATGTTGAGTATTCACTACTAATCAGCTATTTGGAGGCTACAAGCAAGCTTAGAAAAACGTCACTTTAGTAAACAGACATTATGCCTCACACCGCCATTATTAATTCATTCCTAAGTTGTACTTTTTAAAAATGCTCTCACACGTGTGGGTTGCAGGTTTAAGCCAGCAGCATCAAGAGAAATTGGGATTTATTTCACTGGCATCAAAAAAGTCTCAGCAAACGTGACACAGAATGGGTTATGAACAGAAATAGTCTAGTGTGTGTATGTCACTGTCTAACCAACAGCCTAGATACCAGTTCGCTCTAGTGGCTTTGCATGAATGCAATGAAAAGTGGGCCACAGACACTCGCTTGTGCACAATCAATTATGATGTGAGAAAGTCGCTATAAGCAACAAAGGTTGGTCTCCGTTTTCGCTTTCCTCTAACCCTATAGCAAAGAACAATGTACCCTTACACTAGGGAGCAGCTTTGACTGTCCTGAGGCTCTAGCCTGTATTTCAGCACATTCCAAATTAGGACAACGAAAGAGAGCCGCAATGTTATAGTAGTCCCGTTTTGCTCTTTAGAGGGCACATCGTACAGTGATGATGTATAATGACCTACATCTCAGCCTGTGGTCCAAGTGGTGGAACAGGTGACATGGGGAAAAACAACAGCATCTGTATTTAATTCTGACAGGGATTATGTGGGTACTTAGAACAAAGTTTTGCAAATGTGCAAAACATAGAACTGTTCTATGATTGACGATTATTGCTTATTGCCATATCATCACATTCCTGCAGGTGACGGTTACAGAAACATCTGCTTCTAAATGTAATCAATGACAAAATAGGCCAAAACATAACCGTATTTTCTAGTTAGAATAACTGTTAATGTTGCAGAGTTGACAGTTCTGTCTTCAGAGTAGGGCTTATGCGTCAGTCAGGTACGACCCAATGCGGCATCTTAGGATGGTGGTTTGGTTTTGCTTATTGTTCATTTGAAAGTTCATGTAGCTTGTTATGTAATTTCCTGTCCCGTTCATTCTGCCATTTGTTCAGGATATACGACCGGATCGTTTGGAATGCATCCATCAGTGGGACTGGTCATGTGAGTATCCTTTCTTCCGTTGATGTTCTAGCCATTTGGTCTGTTCTATCGCAGTAAAAAGTAAGTTAAACTAGTTCAGAAATAGATTGCGTTAAATATGCGCACTGGTAAACAGTCACACCACTGTATGCATAGTCTTTGGCTTTTTCATAAACACACCAGCAACTGCAAACACAGCTTCCCACAGCATAGAAAGTGAGAAGAGCATTTCAAAATCATGGTAAATCTATTTTAGAACTTCATATAGTTCACAACTCTCTCAGTACTCACTGGGATGAAATTGCAGTACATTATATTCTAATCAAATAAACATAAAGCCAGCAAAAATACTACAGGGCTAGTATTGAAAACTTGCAGATTCACCTTTTATGGTGTATTATATTTCAAAAAATGCACGGAGCATTTCTTAATATTTTGGTTAAGAATTTGAGTTAACTATAGCAAAAAGAATTATAAAAAGAACTATAGTACTGTAGAGAACTGGAAATTATCTGGAATACAACTGTAATTCATTTAAACTTAACTGTTAGGAAGGTAGGCCAATATATCAGCATTTTGGATTTTTAAATCCTCGAATATTAAAACTGCTATCAATCGGGCACTTCTCCTCTGACGCTACAACTGTGACCACTGTCTGCCCTGCGATGGACTGGTTGGTCCTATGTATTCTGGGAACTGGCACTGGATCCCCCTACAACCATGACCAGGAAAAGCAAGATTAATAAATAACATGACTGCTCTTTCTAGTCAATGATAAGCAGGGTGTTCAATTCCTAGCTGTCTCTCGTTAGTTTAACTGGACAGCATACAGACCCGTATTTGACTGTCCAATGGTTTCACTACAACCAAAGCAATTCCAAGACTCACACAAAATCCAGGAAATAGCAGGTACATTTGAGGATATGCTGGAGATGTTTTAACGGACTGCAGACGGACTAGACTTTGAACCAATTAAAAGAATCAACAAGACAAAAATACATAACATAATCATGCATTTATCAGGCGACTTTGGTAGCCTTGTCAGACTCTGCATATTCAGTGGGATGATGCTGTTTTAAAGGTCTCATTAAATCTGTTATTCTGATCGTTTTCTGAGTTGATCCGAAATGATGCATGTAATCCAAACAGCACACTGCAAAATTTTCCATGCAGGAGACATGGTTGTGTTCAAAATGTATAACTAACCCCTTAGTGGTGTCCCTAGTCACTCATCAGCAATGCAGTATTTAGGGAGCTCAGTAGCACTCAAAACACAGCCAAAATCTATAACTATACATTCTCATCATGTATCTTAAACAAACCCTCGAGTGCCTGAAGGTTTGAATTAGGAACTGACCTGAACTGAACTATGAAATCAAATCAGTAAAGCACTATGCAGTTCATGTGTGACTGACCGGCACAGAATTGGTTATATGACACCAGTTGGTTATATGATCACCAGCTGAAACCGACAACGCTAAAAACCGTTATATGCGTAAATAATGAAGGTTTTGATTAATATAAGGTTTTCTTCACCCCACAAAATAACACAAATCAGAAAACATGAAACAGTTGCAGATGTGCATTTTTGGTTGAATTATTTTTGCTCCGGTAAGACACACCCTGAATTCAGTGGATTAATTATTACTCTGAATCGGTCTTGAGAGTTGTTGTGTTCATAATGTGGTTCTTACATTTACAGCATTTAGCAGACGCTAAGACGCTAAGCCCTTATCCAGAGCGACTTACAATTGATACAGTCTGACAATCCAAGCAATTGTGGGTTAACTGTCTTGCTCAAGGACCCAACAGTGGCAGCTTGGCTGAGATGGGATTTGAACCCTGGACCTTCTGGTTCATAGTCCTGCACCTTAACCGCTAGGCCACCACAGTCCCAGTCCCAGTTCTTCCTTTGCATCACCGATCTCACTTCATAATCCAGTTCTGTGTTCTGTTCTTTAATCTGACGGAGGCTTTCCCAGCTGTTAACAGGCTGTTTCTAGACTGTGATGTATGTTATGCTATCCGGCTAGCGAGCTTTACCCAGCATGCTGTTTGGTGATGCTGTTCTCAGCAGCGCATCTAGCAGCGAAAAATATTCTATAATTTGCTGCCTATTTGTAAGAGCTGCTAAAGTGTGTCTGCCATGCACTGGTATGGTATTTTTTCCCCACAAGGGGATCTGGCAACCCTGGAATTAAG